>JAIFKG010000044.1:0-17601 GCA_020351975.1 Phyllosticta ampelicida | reverse complement strand
ATCCAGCCTGCTTCAAGAAAAGGAATGGCGTCGAGTACCCGACTGGGCTATGCGGTGTAGCAATCGGGAACTACATGGGTTCTTCCCGCTACTCGGGCCGTGAAGTGCGGCGCGCGTCAAGAGGCGTCGTCAGATTTACTTTCACTGAGCGTAGACAACGATAGGTAGTGACGAGTGGACGCGCGCAGCACCAGTATTGGTTGCAGGTGCATTTCATGTATGCAACCTTCGGCTGTTGGAAGACAGTGCAACACATACAGGGTCGGCGGCTACGGGAGAAGACTGCAGGCGAGAAGCGATGGGCCAAAAATGGTACCCGAGGGGACAGGGTTGGGGTATGGAGCAAACGCCGCGACGGTGGATCAGATTGCGGCGGCACAAAGTCAAAGTTGAGACGAATAATGGACGGCGCGATAGGGATCTCGGGAGTCGTGAGAAATCGAGTATGAAGTCCAACGGGAGGGCCAGAGCATGATGACATAAGGTCAGAATCGACCAACTATGCAACGGATCCGCCAGCCGTGTGTGGCTGGACTTTGGCTGTCCTTGTCCCCCTCCCAACCGCATGTGCCTTTCCATCGGCGCAATCCGTCCCCTATACGTTGCCAATGTGCGCTCTGCGTTCGTCCCTCCGCTTGGCTTGCTATCGGCCTTTAGCCCTTTGTGTGGGTTGCTACAACGCCTTTCGCCATCGCCCACGACTCCGGCAGCTGTCATTGATGGGCCTGATGCAAGCCATGCGCACCAATTCGTCCTGTCCAAGGGCTATCCCATAGCTAACCCCAAGCTCAAGGGACAATGATCTGGCCGCTCTGCGATAACACCCTGTCGAGCACTCGTCTTTGAAAGTTGAAACGAAACAACCCTTTAGACCGCGAGCGTATCGCCGAGACCGAAAACCGTGGGCTTGATTACCATGTTCCAACCTGTCGTGGGCATGCCCTTGCATGCTCTCCGATATGAGTGCAACCATTCTGAGATTGGAATCTGGGCGCTCAATCTGACTGGTCTCTCAGCCGCATAGAAGGCGAACTACTATGTCGGAGGGCCTGATGCTGTGTGGCGACCTGCAGACGACGACTTTTGTTGACTGGACGTACAAAGCACCAACGTGACACGGCCACGACGACGGCAGCACCGCCCCCGCGCCCCCCGACCAGCCCTGAACCGCACTGTGCTGCTTGTAATATTCCCGGCCAGAAAAGCCCTGGCTGCCGGGATGTGTGCGGTAGGCCGGTGGCTCACTTCAACTACGGGCAAATTCCATCTACCGGCTTCTCACTTCCCACATGCACATTCCCCGCATGTATCCCGCCTTGTGCTCACCAGGATACCTCTTGACGGATAATATTCCTTGGTTTTATCATATTCCGTGGCCACAAACGTTACCCGTTGCATATTCAATTCTTTTCCTCCCTTCATCACTTGTCGGGCGCATTCAAGATGACCCCCGTTTCGCGATGGTCGTCTTCGTCTTCATCTGACATGGAGTTTTTCCACCAACGCTTCCATCATGTGATGCCACTTTCCGACGCCAGTTCGGATGTGCTCGAAGCTCCGTCAAGCGCGGGGCGAGATTCAAACGACACGCACAGCACCGCGCCAACAAGTCATCCGAGCTGTAGATCCGCCGAATGTGTTGGTCCCGACCACGACCAGTTCGAGGAACACACGCGAGAGTTCGATTTCAACGACTACTTCAACAAATTTCGTGAACATGTCAACGTATCTGTCGACTGTCCAAGCCGGAGTTTTTTGGAAACAGTTTCCCAGATACCGGTGTTCGACAAGGATAATAAGCCGAGATCATTCGGGAGTCTCTGGAGCGGGCCTACAGCAATAGGAGAAAGGCAGCTGATAATTTTCGTTCGGCATTTCTATTGCGGAGTAAGTCATCTTTTGCAGCCTCAGCTGCGGCACTTCTAACAGGAAAAAGGCATGTCAAGCCTACTTGAAAGCCTTACTGAAGACTATTACCCCACAATCGTACTTCACTATGCCGATTCCCACATCAATCACAATCATCGGCTGCGGAGGTACAAACATGATCGAAATGTACAAGGAATACACAGGGTGCCCCTTCCCTGTTTACGCGGACCCGACACGCGCTCTCTACAAAGCCCTTGGAATGTCCTGGACCATGGATTTTGGCAACAAGCGACCGGATTACATGAAAGACATTTCGATTTCCAAATGGATATATGGTCAGATGGTCCAGGCCAACGAGCAAGTCTCAAAGCAAGGCTTTAGAAAGGCTATGCGCAGTGGCCACTGGCTTCAAATAGGTGGAGAATTTCTTTTTGAGAATGAGGAGGTCATCTGGTGTAATCGCATGAAACATTTCCGGTATAACATGGGCCAGGCCTCTTGACAGATGCGCTTGCTAACTGATCGCAGGGACCACGCTGAGATATACCGGCTGAAAGAACTGTTGGAAATCGAGTAGCGCGAGCCCCCAGCGATTCCCACTTTGCGAGCGGTTGATCGCCCACTCTCGGTGTGTGCGGAAACAAACAACTGTTAGGTTTTTGGATCACCGGCCGTTCCTGGATGGTCTTTTTAACGACAATCCGTTAGCAAAGCAAAGAACTGCCGTTTATTCAGGCCTAACTCTTTGCTTCCAATGCTTATGAATTCACCAAGGCCACGCCAAACTTGAAATTACAACAAGTCTTGCCCCCCAACCGGACGCAAACCGCTGGAGACAACGGATCCGTGGTAGGTAGAAGCCGCAACGCTGTAACTAAAGACGACACTCATCTCTCTCTGATACACCGCTCGTTATTGGTCAACTACGAGGATGAGTCTCTACATTGAATCCGGCACGAATTTTCCTATATGACCTTCTCAACCCCTGTGCATCCTTCAATGTTAGGACTCATGAAGCGGTCTGGATAACGGCGGTTGCTTTCATCACATGCGATATTGATTGATTTTTGGGTACCTGCTGTATACCATGTTAATAGACCATAGTTGAGCATTCTCGCGACCACCATCATTACTTCAGGTCACCCTGAATGGCATTCATTAATCATATATTTCACTCTGTTGAACTGTCTTCCACACAGCGAACGGCGAGAGTCGTGGAGTTCTAAAATCGGGGCTATTTAAATTGCCGACCTGACAGAGAGCTCCTCCATGCTCTGCAGATGCTTTGCTCATTAGTTTGAATTACACTGCCGAGTGGACTTGTCCTGGGGACCTGTTAAGCATACCCGACACAAGCCTACAAATGCACTAGATCGCGAGGAAGGCGTAAACAGCCGCCCTCTTGTTGATCGTTAAGTGGTCACTGACTCCAGGGTTGCTGCTGGCGCTGTCATGATACTTCGATCCTATTGCCTTAGAATGCGAAGAGAGATCCTTCGATATCATGGTAAGCATTTCTCTTGATTCGAGTGCTACGTCGATTCTGCTTCGTACCTGCGTATACAATCTCACCAGAAACGAAAAAACAGATCATCGGAAAAGGCAGATGCCAATCTTATTTATCAAACAGAGGATCGTTCAATTACTTACGGGGACAAAGGCAGCGACCAAGACTCGGAGAGCCGACTTGGCTGACTCGCAGACGGCCTAATGAATTAGGCTGAAGCAACCCTTCAGGGGCTGAAGCTTGAGTGGTGAGATCAGATGCAAACTCGACCAACTTAGGGGTTGTTCATCAGACCTGTACCAACGGCTGTGAGCAGTCGCAACCATGCGGCTCTCGAATCCTGGCTGCCTGGCTTCATCAGAGTCATTGCTCGCTGTATCTTTTTCACACTTAAGAGATCCTGCAGCCCTTATATCAAACGGCCTTCGCCGTAGCTGTACGTCGCCACCAGTGGTAAACACAATTTTTGAATCGCTCTCTGCCTCAAAACATGCACCACGAGCACACGTGTCTGGCGGCCGTGTCAAAAATTCAGGATGCAGTGCCTGCTCATTATGAACCTCCGTATCTTGGAGTAATTCCTAGCAGGAGCTCAAATAGACTCTTGCACGTTCTGCCTTTCTTTAGTCGTGAACCCAAATATTACCAGATAATGGCCTCGATGTCCACAAAGGCCTGACAGCGCCCGGTAGAGAATCCTGGCTGGGATGCTGCCGCTGATCCCCCGCGACACCAGCATCGCCAGTCGATCGCCAGCCCTAGATTCGTTGATGTCCGACAGTTACGGGAGGGCGCGCGTCTGGTGGCACCCCTACCAAACTATTCTGCCTGCCCCTGCCCAGTGCATCGCCAGATACCCGCGACTTAGCCCGGTATGCAAGTGGATAGTCTAGTCGCCAGCAACGCGACCAGGGCAGCAGCCGCGAACTCCAAAACCTTCGACTCTCCCACCTTCATCACCGCGTGCTCACACAGCGCGTACGCTGTTTCCAGGCCGGCACCGACTTAATCGTCCCAAAAGAGGGTCAAGCAATCAAACGGGTCCCCACTCACATCTGCCCTCCTGCAATCTCTTCAGCGTCTCCCGGTCCGTCGTTGACCATCCACGACGACATGGCGCCTGTGATTGGCCATCTCCACGACATCTGCGGCATCCCATCTGGCTTAGTGGCGGAAGGGACATGCCGAGACACCCTAGCTCCCGCGCGCGGCAATTTCCGCCTCATGGCCCAGGCGGCCGGGCGTCATCGCGGCGCGCTATAGTTCCGCCGATCCTGGTCATACCTGCCCGTATTTTCCTGAAGTTCATTGGACTCGCTGCGATCTGCGGGCAGCCGATGTGCGATTGTCGTCGTGTCATTGGCTGTTGCTGTGACCTTTCGAGTTTTTGGGGAGTCGATGGTTTGCGAAGCTACGAACGCAACCGATGGCCGTGCGAGTCTGCTGAATGCACCGGGGAGATTTTGAGGTGTTAGTATTTCGGTTGTGAGGGCGGAGGTTGAGCTTGCTGACCTGGAGAGGCAGAAACAAGTTTGCAAGCAATTTATAAATCAACGCTGGATTTTAGTATACATGTCAGCCCGGCTGGCGCAATTGGTTAGCGCATCAGACTTTTAATCTGAGGGTTGCGAGTTCGAGTCTCGCGTTGGGCGATCCTAAGTTTTTTTGTCCTCCCGAAACATAGTTTTTTGCTGGATTTTGCTTGCTCTTACCGAGAACACGAACGTATGGCCATTTCCCGCCGGATGGGTGAGTCAGAGGTGGGTGGTGGGTGGAAAAGGCAAACGGTGGTGCGAAGCTGGTTCGCAGCCAGATCTGCCTGCCGTGCAAGCCCGACAGATAACATTTGCTTCGGACTAACAAGGACACTGACCTTTTTTTTAAAGCATCTCAGAAGAGTGAGTGTGTGCTTGCAACAACCCTTGCGGGTGTGAATGTGAATTTGCACCATGAGTACTGGGAGGCACACGACTAACTTGATAACTGGACAAGTTAAGGGACGGGTCTAGACAGCACTTGCCGCGAGCCTGCAACACAATACATGGACCTAATTCAGTGTGGATCTTGCAGAGATTGCGAGTCTAATCTGCACAGCGTAGTCTCAATGTTTGTAAGGTGTTTTGAATAACTCTCAGCAAGCGGCGTTGCTGACGAAGATACCACTAATGGTGGCCGTGTTTGAAACTTCAACCGCTCATTTTAATTGAAGCTACTGCGACCGACTCACTCACTTGAAAGTAAGAGTCAGGCGTTCGAGTGGAGTTTCAAGTTGCAAGTGCTTGGATACTTCAAGCTCGATCGGTGTCGACGGAACGTCATGGGGGTTAAGAGCTTCAGCAGATTATGCCTGCTCTGGCTTTATCACTGAATCTAAACCTCAAAACTTTTGCAGCTGAGGTGGCATCAGGTTGACTGCTTCGTTCTCACTGCTCTTGTTCGCATGTTTGCCTCTAGGGCCTAGCGCATCCCATTGTGGCTTAGCGCCGGTCAACCTTCGCTTAGCAACCGCCGTTCGGATTCACATTTGACTCCTCTTCTCCGCCCACCACCTCTTTCAACATTCAGCGCTTTTTCCGTCGCAACAGTAACCTTTACACATCCATGGCTCTCAAGGGGTTTTGACGAAAAAAATTCTGCCTTGTCGATCACCACCCAATTCCCTTTTGGGCCATGTCATGGTTTACACTTCTTGGTTGCGAAAGTTTCTATACCAGCACCAGGCGTTGTGGCGGAGTGGTTATCGCGACAGACTAGAAATCTGTTCTCTTCGGAGGCACAAGTTCGAATCTTGTCAACGTCGGCAGCGAGCGGTCTCTGATCTAGTGATCCCCTTAATTTTTTTTTGGTTCCCCCCTGATGAGCAGGGGTAGTGGTTGGCCTTGAAGATAGGGGGAGAGAGGGGAGAGGAAGAGGAGATTTAGTGACGCAGAGGAGCAATTCATCCAACCAACGAACATGCTTTTGTCGAGAGAAATGGGAGAGGTGGGCAATCAAAAAGTTGTTATTTCGCCTCCTTGTAGTGTTGCCCACTGGCCTTCCACCATATGGCCCGTGCTTTATATGCGAAAGACAGTGTGGCCCGTGAAGCGATGGAGAGAACAGCTCCCGTCCAGTGCTTGCTCTGTTTTGCTGTTTTGTGGAGACGTCGTCTCGGGCAAACACGAACAGAGTTTTCGTCAGGTGGCACAGCACCGACATTTTGCCGTTTGCATCGAGGCGCTGGAGCTTTGACATCTCGGAGTTGGGAGGAGAATCAGGTGGATTTGACGGTGTCTGCCGAGCATACTTGCATGGTTTGGGCTGCGATGGAGAGGGTTGGGTTGCCAAATTGCTGCATAAACTAGTGAAATGATTCCAGTGGACCGAGAGGCGGTTGCTCAAATGCTCGAGATGGAAGTTGCCATGAGATGGACGCTCCTTTAGAAACTTGGCTTTCTGAGAGTGTCTCCGGAGTGCACTTCTAATTTGAATCATGCCTTAGCCGTCAATCGTCGTAGTCGGAGAGGTCATCATCAAAATCGTGCAATCCTTCCTGCAATACCTTGCAAACCTCTCCAGCAGCTCTTCCCACCATTCCGCCCTCCCTTTTCGCCGTCTTAAGCCCATCCTCAAGCGCTGGCCGTGCAAACTTGGCAAGAGCGCGCTGCCGACCATGTCGATCCATATACATGCGGTTGTCCTCATCTGGCGGCGTACCAAAAAGGTTCAGATGGTCAAAAGCGTTTGGAGGCGTGTACAAGTGATGATACGCTTGGTGGAGCGGAAAGCACATGCCCTTGAGCCGTTCTGCCTTTTCTTTTGCCCTATTCTCCTTTTCTGGGTCCTCGACGATACCAGTTCTGAGGAGCGAGGCAAGAGACGTGAGCTGGTGTGTCCGAAGCTTTTTGAGTTTTTCGGAGTCCGAGTGCGAGGCGCCAACGGTACCGGCGGCTGTGGACCACTTCTTCGGGGTGGAAGAGACGGGCTCTCTGAAGCCAAGAATCGAGTTGAAACATTTGAGCGTGTGTACCCAGCCGCCTTTGCAGGAAACTGTCTCTATTGGGTGGGTTTGGAGTAGCCAGTCGAGGGCATCTAGGCTGGAAAGTCGAATATCTATGGAAAGAGACGTCATGCCCGCGCGCGTGCGGCGGACAAGGTCTTCGATGTACGGCTTAATTTCGCTTGGGGGAAGTACCTGGAAAAGTCGGAGCAGCTGCTCCCGTACGGCCTTCGAGTTGTCGTAGATCAGCGTTCCAACCTTTGGCACTATCACCGAGACTGGCTGCGGAAGAGAAGCATTCGCAGCACGCGCAGTATTGACGGCGCCAGTCAAGTACGCCAGAGACTCACGCCTCTGCGTGTCGGATTTGTGTGTCAACAGGGACAGATGATGGGCGCATTCTGCCACAACACCTTGCGCAGTCGTGTGGAGGGACTGCTTCTTGACGACAATTGCTGCACGAAGTCAGTAACACAACTCCAATTATTCTCGACTTTGCATCTGAAAGACTCAGATGCTGCTTCCCAACTGCCTGAAATCTTCGAATCTCCAATCGCTTTCGCGAATGTGATGCTGCGCGGGAACATTGAGCATGTCAAAATGACCAGGACTGGCAGAATCGACGGCTAAGAAGACGGGGAGAACGACTCACATTTCGCTTTGAAGCTCGTGTCCGTAAAGTTGTCAGCCTTCGGTTTCGCCTTGCCGACCCTGAGCTTGGGCTTTTGAAAGTCCTTTTGCTTTTCCTTCTTTTTCTTCGAGCTGGAACCCATTCCGTCAGCCGCTGTCGATAAACCTCTTCCTTCGTCTAGTTCGGTAAGCGCGTGTCTGCTCCAGCAGCATCAGAGGCCTCAAATCTGAGCCAGACGAGTCAACATCTGCGCTCGCGGGATGTTGTTTGGGGCTGGCCGCAAGCTGTCGGACTTTTTTGTACTGCCCGCGAGCCCTATGACCTGATGAGGAATGGCACCCGCCGACAGCTCTTCACCGCCTTCCACCCAAAGTTCGGAGCTATGTGCTCGTCGCGTCCAACAAATTGTTGAACAACTTTTCTTTCTCCCTTCGCCCTATCATCTGACTCCTGAGGCATCCTATCACAATGACCCAAGTCGTTGTATGCTGAATCTCCTGGAATTTTGTTGTCCAATGCTAATCAAGCCCCAAACGCTAGCCCTCAGAGACCCTGTCCCTTCTCACGCGCCTGAGCCAGAAGCCTGGCGTACAATCAACTCTCGTCCTCGCGCGTGATACGGGCGCAATCGTACACACATCTGGCTTCGCCTCCTCCAATGCGGCTGCAAACCCGAATGCGACGCTGACGCCAACAACGACAGACAGCACGGCTGTCGTCGGAGGCATAGCCAATGCCAGCGGTGGGCGCAAAGAAACTGGCATCAAGAGCGCCGAGGACGTGGCACGGCTGGTCTGCGGATTCATTGAGTCGGCAGGAATACTGGTGCGCGAATTGGAGGAGGAGGACGAGGTCAAGCTGTTGCGGTTGAGGACGCGTAAGAACGAGCTGGTCATTGTGCCCGGTAGGTTTCCCACATCATTGGGAGTAGCTCATATCAGCACCGGGAAACAGAAGGCTAACGATTTTGCAGATGCCCGTTTCATGATTGTCGTCATCCACGAGACGCCGCCCGCGGCATAAACAGACGGTTTCTGAGTTCAGCCGGGCCCGGTAGATAATGAGCGGTCACAAGATACCCCCTTGCACGAATGTACGGCGTTATGGAGTCACCAAATCTACCATCTAATGCGACTAAGCAATTGGATAAGCGGATTTCACACTGCAACCACTTTCACCAGTGCTCCTCGCCAATGCTAACAGCATCCACATCGAGGCCGTCCTTGAACCACCTCCCATCCTCCCCAACGTCGACATCGTTCCCACTCATCTGGCGCTTCGCCATGCGCCCGTCCTCAGCAAACGTCCAATCCTCCAGCCCGTAGCACCGCTTCCACTTCATACCGTCGTCCTTGTCCTGATATTCGTACCAGAACTGTACGGCTATTTTGTTGTCGGTGAAGGCAAACAACTCCTTGCGCAGACGGTAATTGTGTTCGCGAGCCCACTTGGCGGCCAAAAAGGCATGGATGGCGTCGTGGCCGCGCAAGAAGGACGATCGGTTCCGCCACACAGAGTCGGGCGTGTAGGCTTGCACGACGGCTGAGGGATCGCTGGAAAAACTGTGAGACCAAGTTGCCGGACACAAGGACGCATTGGCGTTCCCAAGCTTTGTTGCAAACGGCGGGACAGAAGGGAAATATGAGTTTCACGAGACTGGATATGGTGTCGGAAACATGTAGATAACAGGGACGGGAGCCATACCACGTATTCCATAGTGTCTGCGCCTTTTTGACCTTGGCGTGGGCTGTCTCTTGGGTGAAGGGCGGAGCTAGCGACATGTTTTCGAACAACTCGGACGAGAGATTAAGATGGGTAGCTGCGCAGTCTGCGGTGCGGTAGTAGTTGTCGGATTTGGCAAAAGGATTGTGTCAATGGTATTCTGCGCCGCTGTCTACTCGGCAGAAAAGAACATGCTGTGTTTGGGGCGAAGATGACTGTTTGGTGGTGCAGCACGACCGTCAGAGCTGGTCAGCAGTGCCAGACTGCTTTCGGGGTCTCCGTTTGTATTACTTGCCGGTGATGTAATCTTGAGATGCGGCAGGGGCCGTCCGTGAGCGCGTCGACAAGGCCAGCTGTGGGGGGCTCGGAGGAGAAGCCTAGGCCCCACTTTGCTGCTCATTCTAGCAAGCAGCAAAAGATTCTGGGGCCGTTGAAAAGAAAAGCTAATCGCTACTCATGGAGGTTCGTCTGTTACGCAGGAGATGTGTGCCTTCAATCTTGCTGATCAGTATTTTAGACATTTCTCTATGCTAAATCAAACACCGGGACACTCCTGCTGCCTGCTCGCCCTCTAAGAACTACCAAATGTAGAATGGGAAATGCCACATATTGATGTTCTATTACATTGGCTGGTTACCAACCCCCTGTATCTCCATACCGCGCCCTTGGTAATATTCGTGCATCTCAGCCTTTGTTTTGAACCACATGTTCCTCAACACCTCTGGCGGGCCTTTCATTCCCAATTTCTCATGCAGGCTCCTTACACCCGCAGTCAGGTCCGCCTCGTTTGGCCATGTCGCGCTCCACTGCCAATTCAACTCGGTCCAGGGCATGGCGCCATCACGGCGGAAAACGTAGTTGAGCAGGCTCTGTTCCATGGTGTGGGGGTCGAAGCGATGATAGTGCCGCATGACGGATAAAAGAAGCTGAAACAGGGGTTGTGATGGCGCTGCGACCCAGAAGCCAGCGGAGAATGTATCCGTAGAGGGTGGTGGGACCGGATGCTCACGCTGTCCGACAAAATCGTTGTCTGAGCGCGCGGCGAAAACATAGGAGGCAGGGAGAAGCGCTTCGTCAGATTTGATGGCTGAGGTGAGACTCAAGTTTGTTGGCAAGGCATGCTCGATGCCTGGCTCATAGAAAAGGCCGTCCAGAGGTCCGGTCAGGAAAGTGTCGGCGTCGAGAAAGCAGACTCGAGAATACTGCGTCATCTCCAAAAGGCGCAGTTTTGTAAACTGGTCACGCCAACGCGTCACACCAGTTTTGATCCACCAGGAGAGCGGAATGTCCTCGACAGCAACAACCGTAGCGCCATCTGCCCCCAAGCGGGCAAGCTGGCCTTCTGGCACGTTTTTGGTGGCTAGGACCAGGAAGTCGATGAGGGGATTTCGAATGCGAGTGTTGTCTGCATGGAGCAACTGGTACGCAAGAACTCTTGTTGCCGCGTAGTAATAGTTTGTATTCTCCGGATCGTTTTTACTTTCGTCGGGATTGGCGCTGAGAAATGTTGCAATGGCGAAACGAGAAGATGGCGCTACATCTTCTAAGAGACCATACTCAGGATCAACAATGGGGCTTTTGAAGGGTGCGAGCAGAAAAACGAAGGTTAACAATGAAAATATCAACGCAACCAATGTACGCTTCGCTCGAAGCCAACTTGGAAACATGGCCCGCCGTGGCCGCTACAGCGCGGCGACAAGCTCAGCAAGATTGGTTCTCCATTAACAAGCGCTGGGTTCCAAGGCTGTTCAAGGAGAGCACATGCCCAGATACGCCAATAATCAAAAAGTGGGCCCTGTCAGTTGTTTTCCGAAACCCACCACCCCGTTCACCGCATCGTGATCAAGCAATAGGGTCGGTCTGGGTAATACGGCAATGTGATGAGATCCAAAAAATGTCTCGCGGAACAAGGGCGGAGCAGGCCTTCAAAGGTGAGCTCTTGGAGACTGGAATATGGTTGATTGTGAAGGATATGATAGCAGATTTCTGTATACTTGCCGAACTCCTTTGGGATAAGGAGACTATGAAAAGGTGAATCGGCCTCGAATCAGCCACCGAACACTGCATAAAGTTCATCCTCTACATCTCTAAATGATCGAGAGCCTATTCTCATCAATCCCCAAAGGTTGGAGGTTAATTGGACCAAAGATGAGAATAGGGCCTAACCTCGGGCTGCAAGAGGGAGACTTTCGTTTGTCATGTCACACAATTCATGTCGATTGAGTGCACCAAAGTCAGTTGATTCAGTGTCGGCGGATCTCCCGTGTCATGGTCTGAATTGGGCCGACGGTCGGATAAAGGCTGCTGGAGGCTTCGTCGGATATACAGGCGTGTGTCGACAGTGCCATTCGGGCGCGCTTCGCTACTGGCCTTCAGTGGTCAAAAGTTCGCCAGGTCTGGCCTGGTGTTGCGATGTAGGCGGGTGAGGACGGTGGATTGGACCTACAGGGGATCGAATGAGGACATGCAAGGCCCCGCAGTCGTGACAGCTGCATGCTGCTGCAGTGGAACGATCAAAGAAGAGCGCTCGCGTTTGAGAGATACGCCTCGAGGTCATCCATCAGCTTCAATGGTTAGACAGACAGCTCCTCCAGGCCGTTGATGATGGGGCCAGAGCCGACGGCGAACGGAAACGGCCATATGGATGCAGCCCAACAAGAGCGACCTCGGCCACTACTCGCGTACGTCATTCGCGGGGCAGCCACATAGTGATTTGGAATCCTACGCGGCCTCGAGCTGCCCCTCCCTGATCACGGTGCTAAAACCTCATCGTGCCTGTCTGCCATCTCACTTCTCTTTTCATCTTCCATCATCCTGAATTCAATTGCCTTCAATTGCCCTCAACTGCCTTCAATTGCCCTCTCCATCCTTCGCATCTCCAATCCGTCAAAATGGCTCCCCTCAAGGCTGGCGACAAGTTCCCTAGCGGCGTCAAGTTTGAGTAGGCCCTCACCGACCTTCCGAAGCTCTGCCCTGCTTCCCCAGCTTCTTTATTGTCCGCAGCGAGCTCTACTGAACGTCGATTGCTAACGCGGGCTCCCAGGCACGCGCCAATTACCGAAGACGACCCTACCGTCTGCGGCAGGCCCACCGAATTCGACGCCGACAAGGAGTTTGCTGGCAAGAAGGTCGTCATCGTCTCCGTTCCTGGTACGCTTACACTCCTAACAAATCATCTTGGACGAAGCTGATTGTATATCTTAAGGTGCCTTCACCCCTGGCTGCCAGGCATACCACCTCCCTCCCTACATTGAGAAGCTTGACCAGCTCAAGGGCAAGGGCGTTGACTTGGTTGTCGTCATTGCTTCCAACGATGCCTGGGTCATGAACGCGTGGGGCAAGGTCAACAAGGCGGCGGGCAAGCCTATTGTACGTTGAACCCAATTACTTCCGAAGTCCAAAGTGCTAATACGTGGCAGTACTTCCTCTCCGACACCAAGACCTTTTTCTCCAAGAACTACGGCTGGGCGGCTGGCATGGGCGACCGTAACGGCCGCTGGGCTATGGTTGTCGAGAAGGATGGAACCGTCTCGTACGCCGAGAACGAGTCCAACCCTAGCCAGGTTACGGTAAGTCGAGCCATCGATACTCGATAGCAATTGAAGCTGATTGACCTAGGTCTCTGGCGCCGACGCCGTCCTTTCCAAGTTGTGAACGCTGGATAATGTTCCACGCTGCCAATCCCCTCTCACATAGAATTTGGACTGCAGGCCAACCTGCAGTAACGATGTACACGCGTACGTAGCGATAATGAATCACTTTAAAACGTGTAACATGCCCATGCTTAAGTGAAACAATCGGGTGTGCGGAGCAACGTGGAGTCTTGAATCTCTGCAACGGCAAGCCGAGAAGAGACAAAGGCCAGGCTGTAGGTATGTAGCGTCACAAACGAACCGCTTCTTTCAGGTGAAATCCAGAGCAGCAGATACAGGACGATTCGTAGCTCTCCCGCGCGGAGACAACATCACTGAAGATGTCATCAATGGTGTCGTAGATGCCCATGGGGGGGCCCTTCGAACAAAAGCGCGGTGGGATAACGAGCCCTGAAGCTGTCGTGACGAAAATTTTGACTAAGGGACGTCGCTCGCTTACTAAGATGAGTCTTGGCACCCGCTGTGCCGCGTCCACCTTCGTGACCGCTCTTCCACTTGACTAGCCTTCAATCACGAACAACAACGACAGCGCACGATAATCTCGAAATCATGGAGAGTCTGAGCGAAACAAAGTGGGATGTTCTGATTGCTGGTACAGGCATCGAGCAGTCCCTCCTAGCTTTGTAGGCGCTCACCTCGCCGTCGTACCTCTGGCCACGCCAATTCTGACTGACGCAGCTGTACTTGAAGAGCTCTATCTCGTTCTGGCAAGAAAGTATTGCACGTTGACAAGAACGCCTACTATGGTGGGTCTACGGCAGCTTTTAGCCTGCAAGAGGCCGAGTCGTGGGTGCAACAGGTGAATTCAGGTATGAAATGTCCAGGCGTAATCGTCAGCTGTAAGTTGCTGATGTGTCTTCAGACGACACAAAATCTGAATTTCACGATGCAAAAATATCGGAATTGAGCGAGCAGCCGAAGCTTGGCTTCTCTCGCGCCTACAGCCTGCCTCTTGCCCCACAGCTCATATACACTCGCTCGGCGATCCTCCCTATACTGGTCTCGTCAAAGGTCTACAAGCAGCTCGAGTTTTTGGCTGTCGGGAGCTGGTGGGTGTACTCCAACGTGGAAGCTCTGCCACAAGAGGGCTCTGAGGTCTCGACGTCTGCCGGGCGCCTCACAAAAGTGCCCAATGGTCGCGAAGACATTTTCGCTGATGAGAGCATCGATGTGAAGGCCAAAAGAACGTTGATGAAGTTCCTTCGCTTCGTTGCAAACTACGAGGATCAAGAAGTTTGGGAGACCTTCAAGTCCAGGTCCTTTTCGGAACTCTTGACCGAGCACTTCAAGATCCCACAGAAGCTACACGCACCTTTGTTGGCTTTGACGCTTTCTCTTAACAAACCTCAGAACATTATAACAGAACTCGCAGTGCCAAGGATAGCTCACCACCTTCGGTCGATTGGCCTCTTCGGGCCGGGTTTTGCCTGTGTTCTTCCGAAGTGGGGCGGCTTGGCAGAAATTTCGCAAGTTGCATGCCGCGCACAAGCTGTCGGAGGGGGTATATATGTCCTGGGACAAGGCATCATCTCTCTCGACACTGTAACGGAAAAGTCTTCCGAAGATCCCAGCACAGGAACGTCGCAGAGTGTGAGACTTTCAGCTCGTCTGAAAGATGGCGAAGAAGTCACCTCGGCATGGGTTGTAGGATCCAAGGAAGACTTGCCTTGCGAGGTTCAAAATGCGACAAACGACGTCTCCTGCTCGCGCAGCATTTCGGTCGTCTCCTCAAGCCTGGAACCACTCTTCCCAGCTTTGGCAGAGGGGACGCCATCACCTGCAGGCGCCGTTGTATTTTTTCCTGCAGGAAGTCTGAGCGTGGAGGATAACTTTGAGCACTCGCCGGTGTACATTCTTGTACATTCGAGCGACACTGGAGAGTGTCCAGCTGGGCAAAGTAAGTCTCGCAAATTTCTTCGCTTTTCACACGACCCCCTTCCCAGCCAGCATGATGATCAAATTTACGAATACTTATCTACATTGTCTGCAACAACCTTGAAGACAAAAACTCTGACAACCTGATATTGGCTTCACTTCCGTTACCGAAATATCTTTTGTTTTAATTCCGCAGATTAGCTAACGCATCTGTCTAGCTGTCCTCCATGGCTTCACCTCCGCTACCAGTACCGTCGGATCCGAACTTCTCGATGCTGCTGTACAAGCGCTCCTTCACACAACTGGGGAGGACCCTAAACCTTCATGTCTATGGTCGATGAAGTTTCAACAACGCTGTCGACCAAATCCTCTGGATGAAAGTCAGAGTGTCGACGCCGTGCCAACTCCTTGTGCCAACGTCTTGGCTTTCGCGAAGATGGGAACCATGGGTTTGAAGTTCGATGATGGCGTCATAGACCGCGTTAGAGGTGTCTGGGAGAAGATTCTGGGAGACGATGCAGACGCTGAAAGAGATGGCTTCATGAGGTTTGAGGAGCGAGAGACGATGGGCGACGATGAAGATGAAGAGTAGGAAAACATCCATAATGATTGACGAGCAGACGAAGTATCCGCAGCGCATGATGTCAGATTTCTTGATGCCATTTTGCGATGTCAGTGTTTCCAATTGCTTTGTAACCACGTCTTTCCATGACCTGACAAGGCATGCTTTTAATGTCTTGTGGCTGATGCGTGCAGCATGACGACGATAAAATGGAAGATGAAGGCTGCCAAACGCACCAGGTCCCTGCGCCAGCACTTCGCCTACACGTGTGGAAAATAAGTCACTCTCCGCTCCATTATCGAAACGCTCCCATCATTGCATTCCTGTCTTCGACCCCGTAGCTAACATCACTTTATTCCTCCCCGTCCGACTCGATGCTAGCTCCGTCCTCTCCCCAGATCCACTGAAAACACGGGCCTTACGACCGCTTCCACACAAATGCAGTGCAGCTTGCAGGAACGAGTCGGGATCAAGAAGGGCAGGACCTTACAGGATGAGATGAGATGAGATGACTCGGGTAGAGGCACCAGCCCTTTCGTCGCATCAACCAGAGACTCCACATGCCTGACCGCGCTGTTGCATACATTCAGCTGTCCTCTCCCTCCACCGCGCGCCGCGCTGCTCACGGCAGAGGTATGTAGCGGCAAGAGCAGGGGGTGTCCTCCGCGTGGGCGCAGCCACCCGGCCGGCGCTCCTTTCATCCCATTCGTCCCCCTTCCTTGGCATCGTCCAGCTGCTGCTGCTGCTGCTGCTGCTGCTGCTGCTGCATGTATGCACGGCAGGTGTGTATACCCCTAGAAAGCGAGAGACGTGGGAGCATGCCTGCAAAACGTGCGCACATTGTACGCATATGCACGCCTGAGACAGGGGCGTGGTAGGACTGCAGGGACGGGCGTGCCGTTCAGTCGACGCCGTCGTCGTCTGTCTGCGTCAAACCATATGCGCAGTTGTACATCTGTCCCGTCTTGTCCATGTGCAGCTGGGCTGGCTGCTGCGTTGTTGCTCGGTTGGATGCAGTTCTTAGCTGAGATTGAAGTCCCGAATTACTGACAAGTCGCTGTTGCACTCTCTTGCTTTGTTAGTCCCAGGTTGATGGGTACATGCGCACGCCGGCGGTGAGATGGCGTCATCTTTGTTGTCGGAATAGGGGGGTGTGCTTGAGGGTTGAGGAGGCAGGTCGTTGCTGTGGGGGAACGATCCGGAGCCGCGCAGCGAAAGACGAGGAGGGAGAGAATGAAGAAATGGGGTGGGAAGAGCGGAGTGATGATGGAGAAAAGTCGTACGTTTTGAGGAGGGCGAGACAGAGAACCGCTGGGCCTACCTACACCTGCTACACCCTTGGCCAACGACGCAGATTCTCAGCTGCAGCAGCACATCACCACCACTACCACATCATCAGCTCTCCTCCATGTTCTCATCCAATCATACCTCCCAGCTTCCCCCATACCCTAGCCCCACGCATCTATCCTATACCCTCGCGCTTCGCCTCCCTCAGCACAAACCACGCGCGCCATGCCCCATCGCCTGCTCCATGCTGCCCGCCGTTTTGGCTTGCTGCAACGTCCATCACCCGTCGCACACAATCGCCGGGGCTCTGGAGGCGTTGTCTCGTTATGTCGTGCTGCGTCGCACAAGCTGCGCCTGCCCGTCTGCCTGCCTGCGTCCTTCTCGCCGTCGTCGAAGAGGAGACAGGGCCATGGTAAGGTAGGCCCCCAGCCCGCCGACGCGCCACGCATGACATCCTTGTGTGTATCAACTGTACTCCTGGCCATCTGAAGATAGGAGCTGAGCTGAGAGTCCTCC
>JAIFKG010000040.1:0-17097 GCA_020351975.1 Phyllosticta ampelicida | reverse complement strand
ACCCTCCACCCTCCACCGAGCCACCCTCCCGGGCTCCGACCATCCTCCCGCCTCTTCATCACCGTTCGATGGCCACCCACCGAACTCGACTTCCAAATATTCATCATGCTCCCGTCGTTGCTTTTTCACACTAACCCCTCGGCTTCCCCCATCCGGCAGTCATCCTCCGCTGCTCCTCCGGCTGAAGCAAAGGTTCACAAAGTTCACAAAGGACCCGTCACCACGTCATGGCGCAGTCAATTCACGCACCTGCAATGCACAAAGTACAGAGCCTCATTCGGACATGTCGCGTTTCACCAGCGCCTGTCACCAACATGATCAAGATCTCCTCGCCTCGTGTGTCCGCCATGCCTGTCCGCGCTGTGGCCCTACGTACGCCAGGTGCCAAACCAACACCTGCGGTGAAGACCGTCTGCTGGCAACTGCGGGCCCCTTGCTTTGTGTTTTGACGAGCGAAAAGGGTGACCAGCCCTACCAATCTGTGGTCCTCGTTCCTTCGCGCTGGCGTTGTCTTCCAGCTCGCATGCCATGGCTGCTCCTGATTGGCTACCCAAAGCCCCGACCCCGAACAACACCTCAGCACCTGTCTAGGGCAACAGCATTATCCTTTTGACTGGCCGCAAAAACGGCCTCTGTGGAGTTCTCGGTGGCGTACTACGACCTGATTTGGCGCATCCGTTCCGGTAGAGCGGCAGCATCATCTCTTTGACGATGTTCTGAGAGGGGCCCCCCGCACTACTCCTACTGCCCACACTGCATCGCTCTCTGCGCTCCCCCACAAAACAAAGCCTTTGATGTGGTTCCCCGCTTCTTGTCCATCGAGTGACTGAGTATGGAAAGATGCAACTCCGTTCTGCCACGTTCTGTACATCCATGCGTGCTTTTTCCAGTGAGCGGCGTCTGATTGGAAACCATTCCAAAACTCAGATTAAACAGGCCTCCTTGTTTTTCATGACTTCGAAGAGCGGGTTCCTCTTCTTGAATTTCCTTTTGATGCACACGTTCTAATCTTCACCGCCGTAGCACAGCAGCAGCACAGTGGCCCCTTGCCTTGCCCGGGACGGCGGGTCTCCTCGGTCCCTGGAGCACAGAAGAGGGCAAGTTGAAGCGTGGCCAACTTTAGCAGTGATGCCGTCCCCATTTCAGCCACAACTGACAAGCCCGTCCGTTCTTCTATCCTAGATACCACGCCTGGCCCTCTGGACGACCTCTACCATCTTCATCGCCACTACGAGGCGCCAAACTTCTTGACCAGCGAGGACAAGTTTCCCGACGAGTTGCCACGCTCTCGAAGGACCACTCAGACAAGCAATATGCTTAAAGATCGCTGCCGTGGATATTCCTTGGTGAAAACAGATCTGCATCAAGTCGCCATGCATCAAGTCGCGAGGAGCAGTCTCGGTCAGTTCGCCTGTGCGTCCCTCGTGGCAGTTGCTGCCTGCTTTTGCGGCCAACAAACATCACATGAGTCCACTTCTAAATATACACCCAACATGGCTGAATTCATGACCACAAAGGCGTCTGAAGGGGCACCATGGAACGCTGGAGCGACAAAATGCGTTGTGCGGCTGCGGAAAAGGCGCCCTAGTCGACAATACAACGGCGCTGAGCTTGTAAGCCACCAAGGATTCTATGAGAGTACTAAAAAATAATTGAGCAAGACCGACACCTTCACAGGTCCTCCCTTACTGTATGCTAATTTCAACAGCATCTCGGACGAGAAAGGCATTGTGTGCATGCGTAGTGGGTGCTGCGCCATCATCCGCGGAAGCCCCTTGGTGTTGTATTTAGGCGAGAAATCCAACAAAATCTTCGCTGTTTCACCTAAGCATTCTCTTTCATCGCAGCTGTGGACCATCAATTCTACCATCTCACTCCCCCGCCTTTTTATTAATTTCTCTGCTGAGGCGCTGAGCAAGGTTCTCGTTCGGCATGCGCCTGGCCCGGACACGCAATTTGCCAGTGCTCACTGACAGATGCAAGTTTCGCACTTGCGCCGAAACGGGCCATGCTCTTATTGACAGGTCCATCACGCTAAGCACGAGCATGGTCCGCTTTGGATGCGACCCATCAGCTTACCTGCCTAGAAACACAGCCGTCCGGCGAGCCTTTTTCTTTCCGGCGCTGAGCTTTCCAGCGCACGGTAATATCGCAGGATTAGCATCGCATAACCGCTTTCGTGGATGCGTAGTGCCGACATACTATCCGCAGATTGCGGATCTATGATCTCCGCGGCGACCTCACGGGCTTCGACGATTAATGCGTGGGCTGCAGCGCCTTTTCGAAATTTCGTTTGCTACGCATTGATCCAAGTAAACTCTTCTGCCATTCTTTCTGTAGAAGAATCTTGAGCCTCTGGATTAAGGGCTCTTTCACCCGCTTTCGCGCAACACACTACGAATATGAAAACTTGAGCCGGCATCACAACTAGAAGCCACAAGCCTTCTCAGACTGAATGGCAGCCCCACCCGGACACCTTGCGCACAACAAGCTTACGTCTCAGTGACATCGAGGCAGGCCGCGCGCGGATACTTATCACGGTAGACACACCTTCCCTCACCTTAGTCCGTCCGTAACCTGCGCACTATAGCTATAGTACAGAAGTCTCACCCCTTCTATCGGCTTACTCGCATGATACATCCTGCAGCCCGGAAAGAATAAGCGGCACTGCCTAGGCGTGAGGCCGATTTGTGCGTCTTGACGGCAAAACTGTCTGGGGGGTCATCCGCAGGCTTATATAGTAGGCTCGCGTTTCCTCTGGAGTATTTAGCTTGTTTTGGTACGTTAGCATTCAACCATATTAAGGGAGTGATTCATGACGTGTGGTCCACGAAAAGTTTGAAATTCATAGCACATGAAGCTGTGACTCTTTTCTGTATCTTTTACCTATGTTGATATTTGGATGCTCCTCGTAGCTCTGCAAAGTGTACTTACTCAACTGAAAAGCTGTACGCGTCTGGTGCTTGAATACTTTCTAGATGTGCACTTCGCAAGGTTCAAACTCTCTGGAGTCACTCTATGGTGTGCCACGACTTTTGCTCCTAAGCCTCGAACGGCGCTAGTGACGAAAAAGAATGCAAGGGGATCAAAGTTTGTCCGAATATTATCCGTTAATTACACTGCATCCGGCCCGGCGGCGTACGGAACGCCCGCAATCCATTCGAGAGTGGCCATCTGCGAGGACAACCTAAACCATTCCATCAACTTCCAACTCGACGATATCCTATGCTCTCGCACAATGGCGGCGATTCGTCCTCCTTCATCATTGACTGCGCCGGCAGTCCTCACAATAGCCAGGACCCGGCTTTTCGTAGCCATGAGACGCGAAGATCCCACTGCGCTCGACAAAGACGCCGTCGCTCAGATGCACTCATTGCTTGACGCAGCCATCCTTCACTGCTCGCCCTCAAATCTCCAGGTTTGATCTACTATCTTTACGCGGCCTCGCGATCTTCGCTAAAGCTTGGTCGCAATGACAGAAATGCAAGGAATGGCTGGTAGTGAACGCAGTACCTTCGCTCAAGAGAATTCCCGTCCTGGGAGACTATCTAGCAAAGCTGGCACAGAGCCTGATTGCCGATAAGGACGCAACGTTTCCAAAACGCTCGCGGCGAAACCTTCCGTCAGCTCGAAGGCAGGCGCTGAACATCCTGTATCTGCTCAATGACCTGGTACACCATGTCCGAGTCCACCACGAGCTTTCGTCGCATTTTTCCCACGTTCTCGAGGATTTGGAACCCAACCTGGCATCTCTCGTGAACACAGTACTCCAAGCTCAAGTATCCGGAAAAGTAAAACTCCGCCAGCGAATTGCAAGACTCACCGAACTCTACGCGCACGCCCAATACAGCGATGGTTACAAGGATCGAGTGCGCAAAGCTTTGGAAGAAGGCAATCTACCATTTGCGAGCGACGAGGTACAATCGCAAGAACCTATGAGCCAAAAGGACGCCCCATATGTTCTCCCATCCTACCACGGAGAAACCCATGACGCATGGTACGATTTGCCGGCGGGTGCGCTCATGCCATACATTCGACCAAACGATTCTCGACCGATAGATACCCGTCAGATCAAAGCGCTGGATCTTAGAAACAAGAAAGTAGGATCCGAATTGATCAGCGCTGTACAAGATATCTTGCAATATGCAAACCACCTCTATGTGGAAGACGAAGGTATTGTGGCAGATATCGACATGATGGGGCAGCCCATGGTCAAAGATGAGATGTCTGGGGACTTGATCGTCTCTGAAGGATACTATGGGTGGTCTGTGGAGTTTTGCAATAAGATGAAGAGGCGAAATGAAGCGAGGGGTCGACCTGATAACCGGGATGTCTACAACAGAAACCGGAGTATTTCTTCGAGAAGTCGGAGCCGGAGCCGTAGCAGGAGCCTCAGCTCTGACAGTGGACGCCGATTCACTCAGCGTGGCAAACGGAGATACAGCTCCTCGACGAGTCGCACCAGAAGTAGAGACAGGGACGGCAAGCGGCCCAGAGACGACAGCCGCTCGCCATCGCGCCCAAGGATGGGACTCGGAAAGGACCGTTGTTTTGATAGGAGGTCGCACTCTAGATCTCCTAGCGGATTCCGGGGCTACCATCGTACATCGCCGCCGGCACCAGTCAACAGAGGTCCAAGTGGGACGAATCCTGCACCTCATTTCAACCACCCACTGCCCCCTCCTCCTCCTCCCCCTCAAGGAAATCTCCCTCCTACCCATGGATTTGTCCCGCCTGCGCCGCCGCCGGCCGCATCTCTACCGCCAAGACCGCAGTTTCCTGCTCATCCGCCTACACTGAATTATACTGGTGCTTGGCCGCCTCCACCTCCGCCAATGCCACCAAATGGCGGCTTTCATCAGCAAGGGGGCCCAGTCCCTCAATACCCCCCCTTTCTCCCTCACATGCCGTATCCGAACATGCCTATGGGATACCCCATTCCTCCTCCGCCTCCGCCGCCCAGTTATGACCCCAACCAGCAATGGCAATCACCGCACCCTCAACAGTATCCAGGATGGAACCAAAATCAGGGTTGGAGTCAGGGCCACGGCCAGGGCAGAGGTTATTAATTTGTGAGGTCTTGCCGTAGTCTACCAATTGAAAGCTTCATAGTGGCGCTCAGCCAAGTTTCGTCCGAGACAATTTTCATTCCTTGCTTTTGCAGATTTCTAATTTTCCGAGACTACCAGCGTCTTACTTCCTCACTGCGATCTACTTCTCCCGTACCACACTCTGTACCTTGGCAATACGGCTGATTGACGGATGTTCCTAAGTTACATGGCGGTCAGTCAGCCACTTTCGGAAGTTTATGGCTAGTGAGTTCTGAATAATTGACTTGAGCTCAACAGTATGTCTCCAAGAGCTGAAATTGGTCGCAATTTTCTGCTGCGCCGAGTTGTTCCGTCATCAAGCTCATCTGTCTTGTTTGCTTTGAGAGTCTATCTATCTACTTTGTACTGACCTCTGCTTGAGCTGCCAATGACTTCCTCAACGATCTCATGACACGATTACTTGATGCTTAAATTTAAAGCTTGCAGTTTAGCCGCACATGAGAATAGCCATTGCATTCCCTTCGTTCACCGACGTCTTTCCACTTCTAGAAAACAGTTTTTTCGCCTATCTGATGCTAAGCTTCACGCTGACTGAGACCAAGAACAAAGCAAGGCCAGCACCGTGCATGAGCGGAGTGGGGCCGCAGGGGACGAGCTGCGCCGCTGTGCGACGCACTGTTCTCAGGGGTCCCGTAAACCAGTGAATGGCAGAAGATGGATGAAGCAGAAACTCGTCGAGCGAGATGGCCCGAAGTTAGCTGCTTGCCTGCTTTCCCAGCCAGCATTGCTACTTTTCGACTGCACTCCCTTCTCTCAAGTGCCTTCTCCTTTACCATGCGATCACGCCGCAACCCAGACCTGGGCGTTTGATGCAATCCGCAACCCACCCTACGCAATCCCCATAGTTCTATCCCCACATCCTCGTGGTATCGATCGTCCTCTCTCGGCCATAAAGATCGCACCAACACTCCTCACATATACTCGTCCCAGCAGCCGCCGGCCCACGAAGTCACCATGTTGGCCCAGAGCGGGCTGCGTCTCGGTGGTACGGGCTTGCGACTCAAGATCCAAAAGCTGCTCGTGCTCGTCGCAGTCTCATTCTCTCTCTTGCTGCTGTGGAACACAAAGAACACGGCGCTTACGAATTCTCCAAGCTATCACCACGCAACTGCGCGGCCGCTACCGCGCTACTGGAGCGTGACAGGGCAAGGAGCTTTGGAAGGCGTGACGGACTGGGTCAAGCCCGAGGGTCTCAGGATTGTTGGACTGGTGTTCTTTGGGCGACCCGAGAGCGTGGGCATTCTGGATTGCTATCTCAAGGTCTGCATTCAAAAAGAGTGTGGCGGGATATAATTGTATTTCCTGCAACGTGTCGTTCTGACTTGGCTTTGCACAGCGCAATCTCGTCTCAAATGGCGGACTTCTCGACGAAGTGATCTTCCTGGCGCGAACGACAACGCAAGAAGACCTAGAGTGGCTCGATGTGTTGGTAGCGGGCGAACCAGCGTACACGAGAATCGACCTGGTCTTTGAGGGTATCGACTATGCGAGTGCGTACGACGTCGCTGAAAATGGGACGATGTACATCAAGATGGACGATGATCTGGTGGGTTGAAGACTAGGCGCCGCAGGTCGGATTGGCAACACTGACGCCTTGCAGGTGTTCATGGAGGACCATGCCATCGCGACACTCGTAAAGACCAAGATCGAACACCCTGAGTACTTTGTCGTTGCTGCCAACGTCGTGAACCAACCCTCACTCAGCTGGATGCACTTCAGTCTCGGTGCCGTGCATCCCTACTTCCCAGAGCTCCTCCCTCCACCACCAGGCCAGAATAAAACTGGCAGTTTATGGCGCGCTTCCGAACTACCTCGCTGGCATGGGCCGGTCAATTGGACGGTACCCCATGAGTTTGATCCGCCTTTTGGTGGGCACAGGTGGTTGCCTCTGCCCAAAAGCTACCCCCTAGACAACACACCCATTGCCAATACGAGCTTCGACGCCTTCTCCGAGTCGCTCTGGCACTGGACGCACGCGGCGCAGCAGCACTATAGCTTCTTCGAGAATCTGGAGAAGAACGAGCTGTGGAGATACAAGTTTTCCATGCTAGACTACAATTACCGCCGCATGGGCATCCAGATGATTGCCATCTGGGGCGACGACATCATTGCCAGCGACATTCATAACGGTAACGGCGATGATGAGTATCACTTCACCGAGGTCATGACTGCGAGAACAGGGAGGCGTGAGTTACTCAAATTTATTCTCCCTTCAGAAAGCTTTTCTGATTTTGATTTATAGACGCAATTGTGGATGGACGTGCTGTGGTTACCCACCATAGCTTCTTGCCTCAGAGGAGCGGCATGGCGGCAACAGACGCCATGCAGCGGTATTGGGCTTATGCCATGGAGAATATCTGCCCCCGATGAGTAGGATTGAGTTTAATCGAAAGATTTTCGGCGCCATGTTAAGATGAAATTCAGGAATTTCGCATTTACGGTTATCAAAGCTGTCTTATGCAGGCATATTGGAAGGATTTTTAGGGTGAGTAGCGCGTACAGTATATTGGGAATTGGTTCGGAGAATGAGGAGTCAACTGTTACTGCACCCATTTTGATGTTGAGAGACTGCTTGGAATCAAATAATCGTATGATGCCACCGAAAACAATACAGTCCCACGCATACAATATAGCACGCCTTCCTCGATCCAACATAAACTCATTGATACCGACCCATTGCACCAAGACATCAATTGGACCTGGATCCCTGCTCTGACGTGGGGTGGTTTTCAGCCTACCCGCCGCGAGCGCAACCAGCCTCAGCTAACCTTTTCCCGACTTCGTCCCGCCATGAACCCCGCGTTAGAGGACGAAATCGTCTCCATCAACTCCATCTACGAAGAGGATACGCTGACCATCAGCTCCGACTCGTCCACCAGCGGAGCATGCATTCTCAAGCTCCCTTCCCTATCCTCGGTCTCTCTGCGCTTTGAATTCCCGGCCGATTACCCCGACGCGCCGCCTTCAATCCTCGGCACACAATCGGTGGGCGACGATGTCCCCAAGGGCTTTGGCACGCGCGTCGTCGATGCCGTACGCGACGTGCTGGCGCAGGTGTACCGTCCCGGCGAGCCCTGCGTCTTCGCCCTGCTGGAGGAGGTCGACGAACTGGTTCAGCGCGAGCGCGCCGCGGACGAAGCGGCCTCCGGCGCGGATGAACAAACAACTGGTGTGAATCACGACGCCCTGGAAGATGACGGTCCATCGAACACCGGCTCACAAGGAAGCTGTGATCTCCAGTTTGAACAGCTCGGCCCCGGCCCGCCGTGGGCGCTCAGCGAGCCCGCCGTCGAGAAGAAGAGCGTCTTCGTGGCGCGGGCGGCGCGCGTGACGAGCCCGCAAGAGGCAAAAGGCTTCGTGCAACACTTGCTGGCCACGGACAAGAAGGCTGCCAAGGCGACGCACAACATAACGGCATGGCGCATCCGTGGTGCCAACGACGCCGTGTATCAGGATTGCGATGATGATGGTGAGACGGCTGCAGGCGGCCGGTTGCTGCACCTCATGCAACTCATGGACATCTGGGACGCCATGGTCGTTGTGACAAGGTGGTATGGCGGCATCCATTTGGGCCCCGATCGCTTCCGCATCATCAATCAGACGGCAAGAGAGGCGTTTGTGCTGGGTGGGTTTGTGAAGGAGGAAAAGGAAAAGGGGAACAAGAAGAAGGGAAAGAAGTAATTGTCAGTTCAATGGATTACCACACTAATCGCAAGGCCTGAAACCACATTCTAAATTCGATCCATTTGTTCACGTCGAAGAATAAAGGAATAATGTTTTGAGCTTCTTTCTAAAACCGATCTCTTGTCTCCAAGGCCAGATAAAGTGGCCGAGAGTCCAAGTGGTCGACGCTATTCCCCATGTCACAGCAACCTGCCGAACCAAATCATATCCTCCAAAACCAAATCATGTCCTCCATTCTGGTATCACCACCAAGATATTCAAATTTCCATCCTCTGAACGGAACCCATTGCCCTACCTCACCAAAGTACTCGGATTTCTCTTCACCACCATCACTATGCGTGGATATTCCTTTTGTCTATTCACACGAGACAAGCTTTCTTGCCCATTAGGACCGCGCTCATGGTGTTCAACGTAATCATTTCGCGCTGCTTCAACCCAACCTTAAAGGTCCGCGGAATAGCCACAGGCATAGCGTACCTGCTGGCCCTGTTCAGCGTGCCAATGTGATTCGTTCTCCTTTCTTGATTGGCCATGTTTTGGGCTGTCTAACATTTTCGGTTCTCTCTGGTCTCAAGAACTTGAACATCTAAGCCGCGACATCTCACAGGAGGCATAGACTCATAAGGCGCCGACTTTGCCCTGTCTCTGATTATGGAAGGGAGCAGCAACGTCTCAAACCTCTATCTAGCAACATCTCCTTATCTCCAAGGACACGAAAGGCGAGTGAGCCCTGGAAGTAGTCGACGTCGATAACACTTTTGCATCAATTCGTGGCACTCCCAAGCATATATGGCATTGTCTACCGAATACGCATCCTCCTCCACCAGCAACATGACACCTGAGCTCCTGGTTTTTGCAATCAATGTCTGCTAGGGCTTCTTTTCTTTCTTTTATGAAATCGGCTTGCTTGACTTATCTGGCCATCACCTTCGGTGGTAATTGTCTTAAACATAATCTTTTTGCACCACTCAAGTATCTACATGGAATTTATGAGCATGACATCCTCAATATCCTCACTGGTTCTCTCAGGACCATGGCAACTGTCTGTTTGACTTACACCATTCCGAGATGGCATCGGCGAAAGGGAGGCTTATCTCATCGCCGTATCTTCCGTCTTGATGCTCCCATTCTATTACGTTTCCGCACTCGTCACCATCAGCTTTACCCTCAACAGAATTATCATTCTTCACTCACTAAAGTCCACAGCACCGGCTTTCTGACGTCTTAACGTACCTCATCAACGCCGCTCTCATTATTACGACATGCCTACTTCTCTGCTATCCCATGCCGATCCTTTTTTGGTGTTCTGCAGTGCTCCAAGTTCTGATAACTATGATCAGCCTGGTTTTTGACTTTCCCATTCAGAACCTTCGTCGGTGGTACGTGGTCCCACTCCATGTTGGGAAGGCGCTTGACTGCAAGAGGATTTGTCCCTTCTGTCTTCTTCTGGACTGAGGATCAAAAAAGCAACTGACGACGAGCACTCAAATAGAAAGGTAAATAGATATCCTATACTACCACAAGTCCAATCGGCGCACGGACATCAACCATGCCACTAAATTCACAACATGGCTGCTACCTGGACCCCTTTCTGGCAAGACATCGCGAGTCTCAAAGACTTCTGTCTCGCCATTCCCATACTCATGGTTGACGCCTTCTCTGTTCTTTACGCATTGGAGGCATAGGACATCGTAAGTGCCGCCGATACCACCTGCTCTGCGCGCAGTTATGCTTACTCTATCTCAGATATCACCAGAGCTCGATCTGCTCTCTTGTCGTCTCATCCTCATCTCGCACATGTCCCTGATGCTAATAGCATTGTACCTACTTTGGGGAGACAAACTCCTTGCTGACACATGATCGCGCCGAGAGTTCAGCGATGAGCACACGTATGGGTTTGAGTGGCAGACGCTTGGGTGCGCCTTGTTTTCAGAGACTGAAGGTTGTATGTTGTTGTGGAATCGGATCTGTATTTTGAAGGGTGGCGGCTTTTGGCGCAGAGTTTGGCTTGTGCTTTTCGTTGGAGTTATAATTATCGATGTGGGAAGGTTACAAGCATGCGTTTCAAATAACATTCTCGCTTTAGAACTGTTCACAATAGAAGAATTGGTGAATTGATGGCAGTCTTGTGCCTAACCTTGTCTGATGAATAGCACTCCGTGCCTTGGCCCCTGTTGAGATGTGCTACGACAGGGATCAAAGGCGAGCATACGAACTTGCCGTATGATGACGAGAAAAGGAGGCAGGTAAAACTACCGAAAATGGTATGCACATGGAGTTGCTCCGGGGAACCCAATGCAAGGGCTGATGCGCAGGAATGAGGTCGAAAGATCCAAACAGTCTATCAGCGCCACACGTAAAACTGACAAGAAAATGACAAATAAGTCGAGTGAAAAAATCACATATCAAGAAGAAGGCCCATCAACCTTGACGCCATTGTCAATGATGACATACTCGTCACCAACCATCATGGTCATTTGCTCATCGATCATGAAGTTGTCATGGTCACTTGTAAGAGCCGCGGAGTCCTTGTCGTAAAGGAATTTGGCCAGATGCTTGTAGTCGGGAAAGACGAATGTGCAAATGGCGTCGTAGTCCAACAGCTTGGCCTTGCCTTTCATTATATCTTGCATCATGGTCCTGTCACGCTGGAGATGGTAGGTCTGCGGACAGGAGGAGTGAGAACAAGGAGAAACCAAGGATGCAGCGACGCGGGACGGATGGACGGGACGGGACGCACCAGAGAGTAGGAAATGATGCCGTGGCGGAGCAAGACAGGGGCGGCCATTTGGGCATGGCGAGCATTGTAGTGGGCGATAAAGGCAGCGTCAGACATGCCCTCCTTTTTCTTGATGAGGATGGTGGCCTTGGTGACCTTGCGGAAGCCCGAAGTGTTGGGATAGCCGGCTTCGAGCACCATGGCGAGCAGTGAGGCGGGAGAGGGTGGAGGTGGTGAGTATTTCGGAACGACGGCGCGGGAGGGGGATGCTCGCAGGCCTCGCAGGGTGGCTGGTGGCTGGCTGGGCGGTTGATCGTCGGGCACAGGCGATGCCATTGGATTCATTGTCCCTCGTCTCTGGTCCAGCGGAATTAATCCCAGCCTGATACCTCCAAGAAAGCCTCTTGTTTCTATCATTGGTTGCAAGCTGCGTGCTTCTTCTGGCACCTTGTTGTCCGTCGCCAGCTCAGTCAACATCTATCATTTTCCTCATTCCCCACGTCGACAGTGTGCATTTCTTCGCCTCGGTTCCGCGCATGCCATTCCGGTCGTCTCTGAGCTTCCGACATGTCCATCGCCTAAAGCGTCCGTCTTGTCTGCCTTCGTCGTTTGCCCTTGTTGCGCACCAAAGCTTGCCTTGGTATTGTTGTCCTCCTCTTGGCGGCGCGACAATTTCCTGGACGTCACTGCTGCCGCACGCTTATTACTCAGTCCCACGGCCCTACCGCCCAACCTTTCCTCCTTTCGCGTCTCCCCTCCGTCCCCGTTACCTGTCTACAACAATGGCCGAGCCCGTCAACAACCGTACAGCTCTCCCCGAGCGCCTGACTGAAAACATGGAGAGACCTGCTCTTGACGACAGGACCTACCGCGTCATCCGCCTGCCCAACCAGCTGGAGGCCTTGCTCATACATGACCCTGACACGGACAAAGTGAGCGCGGCCATGGACGTCAACGTGGGAAGCTTCAGCGACGCCGATGACATGCCCGGCATGGCCCACGCTGTCGAGCACTTGCTGTTCATGGGAACCAAGAAGGTGCGTGCAAACTCCGTCGAGTCGCCGCGAGGCACGAGCTGGGGCACACTGTGCTCCTGTTGGCGCTCGTAGGGAAAGACATCTTGAAGCGTGCTAATGCACCATCTGCCTGCAGTACCCCAAAGAGAACGCGTACAACCAATACCTGACCGCCTACTCGGGCTACTCCAACGCCTTTACCGCGTCGACCAATACAAACTACTACTTTGAAGTCGCCGCAACATCAAACACCCCGTCTAACAGCGCCACTTCCTCGCCCGCAAACAGTAGGCAAGATTTGTCCACCAAATCGAACTCTCCTCTTTACGGCGCGCTCGACAGATTTGCGCAATTCTTCATCGAGCCGCTTTTCTTGGAGGAGACGCTGGATAGGGAGCTGAGGGCCGTGGACTCGGAGAATAAAAAAAACCTGCAAAACGATGTCTGGCGACTGCACCAACTGAACAAGAGTCTGTCAAACCCGAAGCATCCATACTGCCATTTCTCGACTGGAAACTACAAAACCCTCCACGATGATCCTCTTGCCAGGGGCGTCAAAATCAGAGATGAGTTTATCAAGTTTTACGAGACACACTATTCCGCAAACCGCATGAAGCTGGTCGTCTTGGGCCGGGAGAGCTTGAATGAACTGGAGTCGTGGGTTTCTCAAATGTTTTCCGAGGTCAAGAACAAAAACCTGCCGCGGAATCGCTGGGACGACGAGCAGCCATTCGGCGAAAAGGAGCGTGGAACGCAAGTTTTTGCAAAGCCCGTGTTCCAGACGCGCAACCTCGACATGTACTTCCCTTATCCTGACGAGGAGGCTCTGTATGAATCGGCGCCTGGCCGCTATCTCAGCCATTTGATTGGTCACGAAGGCCCCGGCAGTCTTTTGGCATATATCAAGGAGAAGGGCTGGGCCAACGCGCTCGGCGCAGGCCAGGTGGCCGTATGCCCTGGAGCTGGTTTCTTCAGCCTCTCTATTCGCCTCACGGAAGAGGGACTCAAGAATTACAAGGAAATCCTGAAGCTCATCTTCCACTATATTGCAATGCTCAAGGAGACTGAGCCAAAGCAATGGATCTTTGAAGAGGTCAAGAGAATGAGCGAAGTCGATTTCCGCTTTAAGCAAAAGAGCCCAGCGAGCAATACCACAAGCAGCCTGAGCGGGATCATGCAGAAGCCCTACCCCCGCGACCAATTACTTAGTGGCCCTACTGTGGTACGCAAGTTTAATCCCGAAGCTATCAAGGCTGGCCTGGATTGCCTTCGACCTGAAAACTTCCGCATGTCAATCATTTGTCAAGACTGGCCAGGCGATTGGGACCAGAGGGAGAAGTGGTACGGCACCGAGTACAAATATCAAAAGATTCCGCAGGACATGCTCGACGAGCTCAAGGCTGCAGTTGATAGTACTCCAGCAGAGCGCCCGAGCCAGTTGCATCTGCCCCACCCCAATCAATTTATTCCCACCAGGCTCGAAGTCGAAAAGAAGGAGGTCAGCGAGCCCCTGAAGCACCCTATTCTGATTCGCAACGACGACAGAGTGCGACTTTGGTACAAAAAGGATGACCGCTTCTGGGTACCCAAGGCCAACGTTGATGTTACTCTTCGGACTCCTCTAGTCGCTGCGACTCCCCAAGCTGCTGTCATGACTGCCATTTATCGGGATTTGGTTGCAGACGACCTGAATGAATACGCCTACGATGCCGAGGTTGCCGGTGTCGATTACTCCCTGTCTACTTCCGCCTTGGGCCTGGATGTCTTGGTTAGCGGATACAATGACAAGATGGGCGTTCTCCTTGAACGACTCCTGCAAGCCATGCGTAACCTCAAAGTTCGCGATGATCGTTTCCAGATTGTCAAAGAGCGCATCACCCGGGGATTCCGCAATGCGGAGTTCAATCAGCCGTACTACCAGGCCGGTGGATACACCCGTTGGCTCACGGCAGAGAAGGGCTGGATCAACGAGGAGCTCCTGGCAGAGATTCCTCACATCACCGCTGAAGACATCCGTCATTTCTATCCCCAGCTGTTGAAGCAAACACACATTGAAGTGCTCGCCATAGGCAACCTCTACAAAGAGGATGCATTGAACATGGCAGATACCGTTGAAAAGACGCTTCAAGCAAGGCCTCTCGCGCCTTCTCAATGGCCGATCCGTCGCAACATCTTGCTCCCAAGTGGATCGAACTTTGTGTACGAGCGCGTCTTGAAGGACCCAGCCAACATCAACCACTGCATCGAGTATCTCTGCACCATTGGCGAAAACGCCAACCGGAGCCTACGTGCAAAGGCTTTAGTTTTTGCCCAGGTCGTTGACGAGCCTGCGTTTGACCAGCTGCGGACAAAAGAACAGCTTGGATACGTTGTGTTCAGTGGCGCGGTAACCCACCTTACAACAATAGGTTTCCGGGTGCTCATCCAAAGTGAGCGTACGCCTGATTATTTGGAAAGTCGCATCGACGCCTTTCTGCTTGGTATTGAGAAAAAGATCGAGGAGATGTCGGATGTCGATTTTGAGGCGCAAAAGGAGAGCGTTCAGAATACCAGAAAAGAAAAGCTGAGGAACCTGAGTCAGGAGAACTCTCGTTTCTGGACGCACATCTGTGGCGAGACGCTGGACTTTTTGAGCGGCAAGTTTTCGGATGCGATGGTTTTGAGATATCATTTTGCTGACATCATCCAGCTGACGAGGACGTTGCGCACATCAAGCCCTTGACAAAGGCAGAAATCCTCGAGTTCTACCACGCCCACATCTCTCCACGCTCCTCCACCCGTGCCAAGGTTTCTGTTCACTTGCTGGCACAAACATCCGCCAGCAGCGGCAATGCGCTTGTCTCCAAGATCAACCAGTTCCTCACTGGCGAGGGTATAACATCCAACACTGAAGCTCTTACCAAGCGCCTGGAGACCGTTGACATTGCTGGTGGCGATCTCGCCGACTTCGTGCGCGCCGTCTCGGCGCATATGACCGAGGACCTCAAGTTGGCCGCCGACAAGGTCGGAGGATTGATGGCAAAGGGACAGGCTGCTATAAGCCAGCTGCTCCCTGCCGTGGCTTCAGGTGATGCCGACGCTGAGAAGACGACTGACGTTACAAGCCAGGAAGGTGTAAAGGAGCCAGTTAAGATCACCGACGTGCGTGACTTTAAGGCCAGCATGAGCGTCAGCAAGGGCCCGACGGCTGTCAGCGATCTGAGTGAGTTTGAGGAGCTGGAGCCGAAGCTGTGAGTACATATAAGCACATGATGGGGCTTGGCGTAGCTCTCTTGTAGATGAGCGGATGGATGGGGAAAGGGAGGGATGAACTTTGACGGCATGATCGTGAGCCGTTTTGGGCTCTGAGATTCTTTTCTCCTCTCCTGCGTTTCGGTGTAGATGGGATTCGGATGGATTCTGGCATTGGTTTTGGTCTGGTCTGGCTGGCATGGTTGGGAATGGGATTCAGAGCGGTTGCGGTCGGTTGCTGAGAAAGGATAGAATTGAGATAGATGAAATGTTGCTGGTGCTTGGCTGTTAGTGTTTAGGTCGGGGCGAGTAGCGTGGTACAACAGTTGAACAGAGCGCATAAATTCAAGCAGGTCGGAATTAAATGCTAGCTTATCAATGATGTGACTAGTCGTCAGTGCGCAGTCCGTGTGTCATGGTTATAAGCGCCGCCTGGGTTTTTCGTGTATGCGGCAGTTGCTGCAGGCTCACATGAAGCCATGCTTGTATAGCAAGTACTCGAGACAGGAGAAAGCAAAGAATGCTCCAGGGAGCCCACAACTTAATAGACTGGCATTTTGGTGATGCTTCTTAAGAGGAGAGGCGCATGCCATTTTATAGCTTTCAAAAAATCCACCCTTTCACTCATACTCGACCGGAAAATATCATATGATTCGTTTGGCACACCAAGCGCAGAAAAGTCGTGATCGGTTCCGACCATCAACCAGTGTGAAACCATTGGCCTCACAGATTCTTCAGAGGCAGACAACGAAATGATCTCGATGAGTGCGAGTCCCGACGGCACTGGTTCGAGCGACGCGCACCCACGCCCCTGCAAGTGTCGTTGCACTGGTTTGCAAAGACAGCACAGGTAGAGCTTGGTAGCTCTCTTGTGCCTCCCAGCAATTGGACACGGGCAACCATTCTCTGCCCGTAGATCCAAACGAGCTTATCGCAAAAATCTGTCGGACATTGAAAAGAAGATCTGGAGTCCGCTGATGCGCATCGAGGAAACGGACAAAGGCCGACTTCTGGAAGGATTCGTCAAAGATGTTGAAAAGAATCGATTGCATATTGATACGTTTTCCAAAAGTGTGCTCAGGAAGATCAAATCGAACGAAGAGATCACCAAGACCTCCCGCCCACAGAACCCGTCTTGAACAAGCGACTGGAATAAAACCAAGCTGAAGGTCGGCGACGACGGATGGCTGGCTCACAAAGACGACAATTTGCACAGCCAGAGCCTGGAAACACTCGAAGACGGTGGAGAGAGAGAGTGACATATAACGCCAAGCAGGCTCACGGGTTAATCCCGGCCTCGTGTCCCCCTAGCGGGGCGATTGGCGTGCCTGCGCAG
>JAIFKG010000037.1:0-10203 GCA_020351975.1 Phyllosticta ampelicida | reverse complement strand
TAGATATGCTCGGTTTCGGGCTCGGGGCTCGGGGTCAGCGCAGCCGTTCTGCGGCGCATACCCAGTTCTGACATCAAGAGCGCGGCGGGGGCGGTCTTTGGCGCGAGGAACAACCGCCCGTCCAGCGTCATGTCGCACAGACGGTGGCAGATGGCTTGCTGTTCAGCTTGCTGCTCGTCATTGAGACACCAGTACCCGCCGAAGCGATAGGCGTTGTAGCGGCGGCCGTTCTCGATGTGGTAGTTCCATATACATGACCGCAGAGACTTCGTTGCACTGCTGTCAGGCGGTGGCCTCTCACGATAGGCTTATTTCAGGAATCGGGTGAATTGACAAGACGAAGTACGGGTTGCGTTGCTAGCAGCCCGACGACGCGACTATGTACAAATCTGGCTGGTCCGTGCTTGTGAAGGTGAAGGATTCTGCTGGCAGAATTCTATACGCCGTGACATCGTGACACTGGAATGTCATTAGTGAGAGTAGCCAAGTAATGGAGCTATGGTCATTGCGCCTTAAGAGGATGCGTCTACGTCGGGATTGGACGAGTCACTCTCTTCTGACGTCTCTTCGTATTCGGAAGTTGGTCTAGTGACAACGTGTCGCTGCATGCAAGCAGACCGCGTAGTAGTGGTCGTAGTCGTTGTGCCGCGAAAACTTGGGCATGGCGACTCAGCTTGAAGTACATTCGCAGTGAGCAGTGGCTTTTGCAGCAGAATGCGAGGAACGGGGCAACGAGGTCTGGCTGGTAAATTTTGCTATAAATGGAAGTTGAGCCGAATGATGGGTGATAGTAAACAAGGCGACCGATATCCATCATAGCAGCGACCACATTCCAAGGCAAGTGTCGTCTATGCTCAGTCGAAATAGCTTGTTCTCCGGCGGGACACGTCAGTTTCTAGCCAGAGGAAAACAAGCCGAGGAGTAGGCTTCGAAACATAAGCAGAAGAAGAATATGGTTCGGTACGGAGAATGGCGCGCAACGCGGAGGCGGGATGCCGCGTAAAGGCGTGAGGGGATTGGCGAAGAAGGCCTAGGCCGGACTGGTTCGGACACGGGTCGCGCAAAGCCACGCTGAGCCCCTACAGTGGAGAAGTGATCAAACATGCGATTCGGATTGGTTGCAGGTCCAATTTCGAACGCAGAGAGATGACGACCGAGGTGGAAGACTGATCGTTGCTGTTCTTCCGGCCGTTGTTAGGTTTGGCGCGTGGGAAACGGACGGCGGAAGCTCGACCTCTCGGCTAGCGGGGAGAAGGGCAGTCTAGACCCGCCTTGACCTCGTCATTATTTACTTGTACTCGTCGATTGATCAGTAAACGGATATATGCCGCTTTATCTTGTTTTTCAAGTCTGTTATTCAAATCTGACGGTTGTTCGAATCAATAAGTGCTGGATCGATACGCAGTGAAAATGTGATTTATTCCAGATGCGTCGCTTCTTGCCCGTTGAAATGGCGGGGTCGATCGGGGGCGCCGGAACGGAGCGGATTACTTCCAGAAATCAAGTTTATCAGAAGGAAAGTCTCCGAGAAGGACATCAGCATTTACCGTACGTTGCGAGGGATCCTTAGGGATTTCCTTCTCAGTGGACTCCGCCTCAGCAATCGGCTGCTTGTTGCCACCGGCATTGACGGTGGCCTTGGGCTCTATGTACAAAATGAGAGGCTACCCCGCAATGGAAGGCGAGGTTTCTTACCATATTGTAGGTCAGAACTCTCTATGGTGGTCTTGCTGTCCTGGGGCCGGCTGATCACTCCTTTGGTCCTGCCTATACTTTGCCCCCGCGTGGTCGGTCGGGGTGTTCATGTCAGGGGACTCGCTTCGCCATTTAAAAATCGCATGAGTACAAGGTGAATAAAATGTGAGCCCAGGAAGTAGATTGGACTCAGCCATGACAGTCTCTCGTCACCATCCCATCACTTCATACCATTCCCCTTCCCCTGTCAGTCCACCATAGACGTTATAGTACGCATTCAATTGATTTTCCTTCATTTCTCCGCCTTCATCTTTGTCGACGTTGCTCTTCCGGCTGTGTTCTGATTATTCTTGAGCAGTGCCACGATCTTGCGCTCGCCAGACTCGATCTCAGCACCGCTCCGCAAAATCTGTCAAGTGACGTCCGTCACTTTTGCGCTTGAAGTCGGCTCAGTGTTGCCGAACTTCTGACCATGCTTGCGGCCTACCATCTTTTCCACGTCCATGGTCGCTGGGCCCTTGAAAATAACACGACAGCCTCCCCAATTCTGGTCGTAAGCAAAGGTCAGCTGACTGCTCTACTCTTACATGAGATTCTTCTTCTCCGCGGTAAAACTGGGCGTTGTGTATTTATGGACCCACGTGCGGCAAGGTCTGACTGTCAAGTTGTCGGAAGAAACGTCGATGGGAGCAGTGAAATCATAGACGGGTACCTTAATATCAGATCTACCAGACGGGAGCCCTTTAGACGAAAGAAATCCAGCGTATCTACTGCGGATCTTGAGCTCTTGCTCAGGCGACTTGGTGAATAGTAGGAGGTTCTTAAAGATCTACTCCAGTCCTGTAAGATAGAATGCTTTAGGGCACGTCGAGGTGTATGACGGCGTCATCGACTCTGTTCTGGTAGGTGAATCCAAAGGCGTAGGCTGCAATGCATTTGGAGAGAAAAGCACTCACCAACGAGAGCGGACTTTGTAGGTAAGGCCGGACATTCAAGTATACATCATCAAGATATCCCACAGGACTTCCCCCTTAATGCTCGCCCCCATCGGAGCAGGTCCAAGCAACAAGCCCGGTATCAGCTCGCGGAGGAGGAAAATCGGGTCAGCAGCTCACATTTGCCCCTTTTGCACCAGAGTACAGCTTAACAAGAGAGTGTTTCAATCGGTCAATTGCTTGTCATTGCGCAACGACTTTACCAGAAAATTCGACGCGATAGAGCCAGAAGCCTCGCCCACAGCACTGATCCAAAGAAGTTCAATCATTGCGCAGAGTCACGCTCATACGTGAGAAATCATTTTGCACGGTAAAGATTATCCCGACCCACCAGAAACCACAAAGTCTCTATTCCCTCGGTTTTCAAGCACCCGATAGCGGCTCAAATCCAGCACGGGAGCGTTTCCACAATGAGCAGCAGGTAGTATCCACCTTTTGTCGAGCTCGCAGGCCCTGAATAACATTCCAAAGTGTCTCAGGCGGCTGCAGTGTTGGCTATTTGCGCCCTGGACAGGATCTAGCATCTGTTGTAGGCAGTATGAGATGTAAATGCTGTCTTAATGCCTGTCGCAAGTGTCAGTCGGTAAACAAAACGTGTCGGCGGTTCATGCAATTGTCTTTGTTGCAAATAAAATGGAAACAATTTCGAGATGGCGTCGTACGCCACACTAATTCATAAAAAAGTCAAATCATTGATCAGAGTCGCAGAATTAAATATGCCCATCGGCAGGTATTCCTTGGGTATGGAGGTGGTCGGGGACGGCGACGAAACGGCTCCTGACAAGGGACTTCCCAGGGCATAACGTCCAGTAACTGTCGCCTTCACGCATATCCCACAGGGAGCCATCGAGGGTGCTTCCCGCGTCCCTCGTCAAGAGTGCGTCCTGGCGATCGTGCCCTGCGCGTGGTCGTCCACCCTGAGTTGCGCTGGGTACAGTGCACAAAAAACGACGCTACAGCGATACGACCTGGACGTTACAAGGAAGAAGGGACTATAGCCCAGAAAGAAGGTCAACGCCACCCATGAAGATGCTCAGAACTTGTTTGACCGAAGCGCGACGCACTTCCTGGGCCACCAGTACTTCGGCGTTCTTCCTGGGCATCTTGGCACTTGCGCGACTGGCCGCATCCCCGCCATAAACCCGGGGCCGTCAGCATTATGCTCAAGCTTAAAAATAAGCTTCTTTGACACCAGCAGGATGATTTTGGGCAAGGGAATGGGCTGCAAAGCGAATGCGTCACATGTAACGACTCAACGATGGGTAGGAAGACGAAAGGGGATGGGACCGGCATGAAGAGGGAGAAGAATCGAACGTGAAGCGCAGGAAGATGGATATATACGATGCTGTACAATACATCAACGCATACACATAGATGTATTGCTTGCTCAAGATGCCCAAGATGCCCAAGATGCCCAAGATGCTCAAGATGCTCAAGATGCCATGCCATGCATACAATGCAATGCAGCCCATGCCACGGCCAGCGCATTAAGAATACAAAGGCGCTCGCTCGCTCGCTTGGAAGCTTGGTAGAAAAAGACAATAAAAATCCATGCCGAACACGCGGGGTGGCGTCCTAGCGCTCTTGGGATGTTTACACACTCAAGATGGATAGCTTTTGTACAAGAAGGGGGCTGATGGTGGACCGACCCTCTGCCGCCGCGGACTACGCCGCACGGGAAGAATGGAAACAAAACAGGGAAAAGGACCAGTAACCACTCCACGCAACTACCCTTCCGCGTCATAACAGCGTCTGTGATTGATGTTCATGCAGGGAATTTAGTGCTTCTTGGCGCCAAAGCCGCTGGGAGCAGCGACGCCCTTTTTCAGGGTGAGGAAGCCGCCGCTGGGTAAGGGCGTGGGGACGCCTGAGCCCGCAGGGACGGGGTAGTAGGGGCTGAAGTTGGCCTGGATGGGGGTGTGCACGGCTGAGGCCTCGGCGGCCGTCACGGGGCAGACGGTCGTGTAGACGTCGACGGTGGCCGTGACGACCTTTTCGGTGCCGGACTCAGTGATAGTGGACAGGGTGGTCTTGTAGACGGTAGATGTCGTCATAAGGGTGGTGGGAGCGGCCGAGCTGATGGCAGCGGCTTCGACGGACGAGGCCGAGGGGCCCACAGTCTGATGTTGTTGTTAGTTTATGATGGACTTTTTTTGTTCCGGAAAACCTACGACGGTGACGGTCGAGCCCGGCGCGGTGACAGTGACAGTCTTTGCGACGCAGCTGGAGCCAGAGGCAACAACAGACTCGGCAGCAACAGCACCAGAAGCCGTAACGGAAGTCACAGCGGCGCCAGGGGTTGAAGTCAACTTGACGGTAATGTACTTGGTCGTAGTAGAAGTAGAAAGAATGGTTGTAGTCGGGCTGGAGAGGGCAGCAGCGCTCGAGACGGCGGCCGCAGCAATGCTGGCAGGCTTCGAGGCATAGACAGTCTCGACCAGAGTTTGGACAATGGTGGACTTGACCGTGGTCGTCACGGCGGTCGTCGAAGTACCCGTTCCAAGAGTGTAGGTCAGGGTGTGGTCAACCGTCTTGGTAATGAGAGTGGTTCCAGGGGCCACGGGACTGGCAGAAGCCGAAGCGCTTGGGCTAGGGGAGTATCCAGTTCCGAGAGGGACCGATGAGGCCTGAAGAGCAGCAACATCGCTGGCCGTGGCCGCAGGAGGCGAAGCAGGGGTGGCCGAAGCAGACGCCTCGGCGGCCGTGACGGGGCACACGGTGGTGTAGACATCGACAGTGGCAGTGACTACTTTCTCAGTTCCAGACTCGGTGATGGTGGAGAGGAGGGTGGTGTAGACAGTCGAAGTGGTCCAGGAGGTGACATCTTGGGCGACAACGCTGGAGTTGGAGTATTGGCGAGGCAGGACCTGGTGCTGCCTGAGCTCAGAGCCGGCGGCGAGAGCGGCCAGCGAGGCGACGGAGAAGAGGGTCGAAAGATGCATATTGACAGTATCAATCCGATGGGCAAATCCTCAATGAGCGACAAACGCAAAAAGAAAGACAATTGCAAACGAGCGTGGCGAACTTGGAGTTCAGAGACTGTGAGGAGAGCAGCGGGAGAGAAACAAGAGCGACGAGGGAGGCCGCAGGGTAGATATTGGCGGGTGACGGGGACCAAGCAGTGATGGTGGAGTGCCCAGCATCAGGAACAGGCTAGCCGCCGGGCAGAGTGCAGGGTCCCGGCCACGATACCGAGCCGAAGGAATCACGGTGACTCTGACAGGCTGCCCGTGGCCCCTGAGTGTGACATGGCGCTACCACACTGCCACATCCACATCCTTATCCACATCCACATTGCAACCGCGTGAGGCCTGCGAGGGGAAGGAGAGCCGGTGTGCAGCTTGTTCGTTGACGCCGTGTGTAGACCGTAAACGAAGCTGTACGATGGTCAGCTTTGGAATGTAGACAACAGTGCCAGAGCGTGCTCCCACCAGCAGACCATGTCCATCGTCCGGGGCCACTTGACGGTCACTGTCTTTCATCTCATCTCGGCAGCGATAGCAAAAGGCCAGCGATCCCATTGACCTCGTCCCGACGTACATCAGATGGCCAGCGATCTCATCGACCTCGTCCCGACGTACATCAGATGGCCTGCATTGCACATCGGGATCATCAGGAGCCGCCAGGTGCACCATCGGGCTGCAGGTGGAAAAAACGGCGAGTTGCTGATGGCGCGCTGCGATGCTGCATGTTGGTGTCGTTGAACGAAACAATAGGCGAACGGGGCCTCTCCCTGTCGCAGCGGGCGGCCCGACGCTGGGCAGGGTGGTGTTTCAGTGCCTGCGCCACTGCCATCGCCCTTGGCCTCTCCCAAATCTCCGACACCAACACACATCAGTTGTTTTCAATCTGGCTTGTTCCGCACCGCATCAACAAATTCTGACCGCTCCCGAGTGTTGACCTGCTCTCTCTCCGGCCCGGTGCATCTTGCTCGTCGTCCGATTATCCGCGTGTCCGAGCGCCGGTGCTCTGGCTGACCCCTGGCCTCTGCAACTCCACAGCCAGCGGGAGGAACATCACAGTGCCCAGCCAGGCCCTCATCCTTCAAGCCTCTACCGTGCCCAAGGCGTCCGACTCTCTCAGCCTCCATCCTGCACCGGCTCGAGCATAGTCTTCCAATTCTTGGCCAGCCGCTGACCTGAATAGCCTGCGCCTCGGACGCCAAAGGATTTTTCGTCCTGCTGTATCGGCAGTTGATGGGAGAATAGTCTACAAGAGGTTTGCGACTTCGCAGCGCGCCAGCGGGGAGTCCATTCGCCCATCAAACCGCACATCCCAAGCCTTAATTTGACGCCCCATAACGGCAACGACAACGACGACGACGCGTCTTGTTGAGCCGATGCCGATGCGCCATCTCTTCTTTCTTCTTGCGCCGTCCTTTTCCACGCTGTTGGTTTACAAGGCTGGGTTCTCATTTTCCAGTCCATCGCCCTTTCTCCCTTGCTTATCCCGGGGCGATTGAGGTACAGCGCTTGACCGTGGCAGAGAGCATGGCGACAGGACATGTGCGTGCGTGCGTTCAACTCGTGCCCAATAGAAACTTCCAGACGCTCATTTCCTCGAGGTCGTCCTGTCTCAGTTCTTGTCTTTCGCTAGAGCAGAGCAAGCGCGTCGTCGTATGTAGGAGCTATGTTGCGCAGCCAGGAGAGCGAGCCAGCGCCCTGCGTCGCTTTGAAACGGCTTCATTTCATTCAATTGTTCAACTACCGCCATCATTCTTTCTCGCTCTCAGCTGCTTCTGCAAGTTTGATCGGCTCGCGGGGCACAAAAGGCAGCAGTTCTCAGCCCTTGACCGCTCCGATGTCCTTCGCGTACAGAATACGAACTGCACACGACCAGGTCGCCACCCCCAACGCCGTCCCCCACTTTCCGTCTTCTCCAATACTTGCCTCCCATCAGGCCAATCCTTCAGGCCACACATTTCGCGAACTGGCTGGGCGTAATCATCGCGAATGATCACATTGACTTGCCAAGACAAGTGGCCGTGGCACAGTTGGTTGAATGATCTCATTTTGTTTCTCATTGTACCACTCAACTGACACTGATTGCCCTTTTGAGGCTTTTTGCAATGAAATTGAACAGAGCCTCGTTCGCGAGAGCATATCGAGAGGGGAGGCTGTCGAAAGGAGCGCAACTACTCTGAATCAAATCCCTACAGACGTTTCCCTCCGTCTTAGGCGCACGTGTCTCGTAATGCCCCGCCACACCCATAAGGACCCACAGGGCTTATGCCAGCGACATCCGTATCCCATACCCTGACCCGCCTTGAACATCCTCCCTTCGTATGATTGCCCCTCCTTTCCTCCCCTTCCCCATTCGCATCAGCAGAAGTACCGGCTGAGCACACCAACCACCATAACAAGTTCGTTCAGCCATCACCACCATCGCTTTCCTTGCAGGTAGTGATCTCATCTTGTTAGTGTCCCGTTGCAATCGCACACACCGCAAACAAAGCGTACAAAGATTCCGGGACAAACAAGCCCCTGAGCCGCCCAAGGACAAGCGTGTGCGGACAGGTCATGGACTTTAGACCTTACAGTCTGTCAGAGTATATTAGACATAGAAAAGCCCACACAAGTCTACATAGCGGAGAAAAAAAAAAAAAAGCCTGGACGCGGCAGGGGAAAGGGGCCTACGTCGTCAAGATGCAAGATGGAGATGGAGATGGAAGGAATAAGCGGACGAGATGCCGATAACGGGGAGCGAAGGGCCAAGGGATCTATAAGCAATCGAGAGCCGATGGAGACGACAAATAAAAATTGAACAAGCAACATCCGAACCGCACGATTCCTTCTTCTCCTTCATGTCTCCTCCCCTCCTCTCCTTCGACCACACCACAACGTCCCGCCCACCGTGCGAAGCCGAAATCTCGCTCTAACCCCGTCGACCTCCGTCTCTCTGCTCCATACGTCGTCCCGCTCCATCCACCAGTCGCACCGCCGCCACGCGCCTCTCATCTCGCGCTCTCGCGCCGTTCCCACCTGCTCCTGCTCCTCCTCCTCCTCCTCCTCCTCCTCATGCTACTGCAGCTGCTTGTCTGCACTCGGTTTGGAGACGCGCCCTTTGATGTAGTAGTATCCATGCCCTCTCGCTCCTGCCTTCCCTCCCCGCTTGTAAGTCAGTGGACGCAACCGACGCGTCTAAGCTGTCATCCAACCCGCTTGCGTCAGATAAACAAATGCGACCTTAGCTACGTAGTCGGCAGTGTTGCGCTGTCCGGCATTGCGTCGTGTCCGCACGATGCGACGACGCAGGCGCCCTCTGGCGCGTCGCGGCATCTGTTTGTCCAGTCGGCGGATGCGACCAAGTGCTTGAACCACGCTGGCGGCGATGGCGGCGATAGGTGGTGCATTGTCGACCGCGCAGGGAGGGGGCATGAGGAGGCCGCTGCGCCATTGTCTTCTTGCTCGTGTCTGGCTCTGCTTGGCCTGCGTTGCGCCCGACGAATTGAGGACGACGACGATGTCGTCGTCGACGGAGGGTCGAATGAAAGAAGGAGGAACAGGTTCTACAGTCGTACAGCAAGAGCACTGCATGCCGTCTCCATTTGCTAGCAACCTTTTTTTTCCCTCCCCTTTTTCTTTTTTCAGTAACACACTCAGGAAAGATCAGACAACGGGAGAGAAAGCCACGGCATTACAGAGCTCGTTCATAGCCTGGTAGAAAGAAAAAAAATCGAGTCCACCATCTGGCCATCCATTCATCTGCCGCATTTGGCCTACATAACTACCGCCCTTGCTGATACTATTGCGGCCGGCGCACGACATACCTAGTCAGACCAAGAGAAATACCATCGTCGCTAAGATAACCATATCCGCTCGCTCGCTCATCGTCATCGTCGCTCATTGTCGCGGCCGTTTTTGCTTTTCCCTCCCGCCCGACCCGACCCAGAACTGACTCGGCTTACCCAAGATAACGACTGAGAGAGGGGGATAAAGAAACAACAAAAAAGAGTAAATTTCAAAACATTACTTGGCCTCCCCGTCAGCCTTGATTTTCTCGCCATTGCCCTCACTCTTCTCCGCCTTCTTCTCGTCGCTCTCTTTCTTGTCGCCTGCAGCAGCGGCAGCAGCAGTAGCAGCAGGCGCCACGTCGCCGCCCGCAGCCGCAATCTTTTGCGCAACCCCGAGCGTCGCATCGGGGCCGCCAGGCTCCGCGGCCAGCACCTTGCCGGCCTTGTTGACGACGAAGACGCCGCGGACGGTGCCTTTTCCGTTGCCGGGCTTGGCGAGGCCAATCGCCTTGATGAGCGAGTACGACGGGTCGCAGAGCAACGTGTACGGTAGGGTTTGCTTGGTCTTGAAGGTCGTGTTGGACTTGGGCGAGTCGGCGCTGAGGCCGTAGACGGAGAGGCCGTTTGCGGTCAAGGGCGAGTAATTGTCGCGGAAGAGGCAAGCTTGCTTTGTGCCTGGTTGGACAAATGGATTAGCTTGGCCGAGAGAGAGAGAGAGAGAAAGTTGTGGAGTGGAGAGGTGGTGCTCGGATGGGGGCGGAGAGGGGTAAGGGTAAGGGG
>JAIFKG010000034.1:0-22592 GCA_020351975.1 Phyllosticta ampelicida | reverse complement strand
TCCCCATCCCCATCCCCATCCCCAGTGCTTAGCTTGTCCCCATGTCTTGCCGATGCTCCAGTGCCCATCCTCACGGATGTTCATTCGTGTCGGCCACAGCTCCGTGCCCCTGTCTGTAGAGAAAACAATGCAAACGTGGCCCTCCTCCTCCACTGCCCTGATCGTCTTCAAAACTCTATCATTTCGGTTGCCATTGTGTGCATGCCTGAGCCGATCGTAGGTACTTGGCCGTACCCTAATCCGTCACCTGATTCTCTTGCTCGGCCCGTAGTTCCTCCTGCAAGTCCGCCTGCGTTGCTGATGCTGCTGCTGCTGTTGCCGCTTCACCCTTGCCCTCTGCGCTCTCCGTTACCCCAATCCGCTCATCCTTTCCTCCGTCTTCGCCCGCCTCGGGCTGGAACAGCCCTCCCAGCTGCTTGTAATCGTCGATCTTGTCGAACATGCTTAGCCTGTCCTTAGACGCAATTCGGAGCGCCCTCCACGTCTTGCTGGTTCGGGCCTCGCGCTGCGCGTTGACAGTCTCTCCGCCTTCTCCAGCCTCGTCTGCCTTTCTGTCGTCTTCCTGAGCCGCACTGTAGAGCTTCTCGGCCGTCGGGAGCATGTACCTGTCGTGCGTCAGTTTTTTTTTTTTTTTTTGCCAAGACCTGATCCACATGACGCGTCCTTACCTTTTGGGGTCCTTCAAGCTGTCAACACTACTAGCCGCAGTCGAATCGTTCAGGAATGACAGGTCAAGCGCACCCATTGGCGTCGCTCGGAGCCGCTTGTTGGCGCATGCCTTTTGCGCCCCTGACTTTGCCCCTTGGAAATCTAGAGGCGAGATGGGCGGTTGAATGATTGGAGGGCAGTTCTCCATTTTCCACCGTACCCAATTCTTATCCCTGGACAGGACCGTGTCAACCATCCTATAGTAAAACTTGCCATCTGGAAGCTCCTGAAGATAATTTGCAATCGTATTCTTCACGTTCGCAGCCCACTCCGCATCCTGTGTGCCTAACGTGTAGTTGTACTGCACAGCTCGGTTTGCCGATGTAACTTGAGCTAGCCATTTTTGCGTCCTTTCTTTTGACTTTTCAGTCAGCGATAGCAGGAAGTCGAGTAAAATCAGTGCCTGAACGAGTATATGTCTTTGGAAGGCGAGATCGCTCAACTGTACGGACATCAGCGGAGTTCTCACGTGTGAAATGGACGACCACGGAAGTTACCTCCAGTTCGAATAGGTCCCGGCTGGTCAGATATTTTGGGTTGTAATTGCTGACGAACTGATCTTCCGCATCATCATGCTTTCTCTTCACACCGCGATGGCTCTCGTTGGCTTTGGCCTGAATAACCTTTGGAACATCCTTGAACTTGGCAAGGGTGTGATCGACCCCAGACTTAAACTCGGTTAGGTGAATTTCCGTAAACAGTCTGGGCGGGTTCGAGAAAGCTTGCTGCAACGTCCAGAAGATGGGGTACAGAGCCTCGGTATCGAGAACCTTGGCTTCCTTTTCCTTCTCCTTCTCGCTGGCCTGATTCTTGCTTTCAGTCACGGCTTCGCCTTCTTCTGCTCCCTGCTCTTGGGTTTGAGTATCGACTTCCATCTCGTCCGGCTTCTCTTCAAGAGCCGACAATGATTCTTCAAAGACCGTGACATTCTCAACATGAAACTCTCCGCGCGAGTTGACCGAGCTCTTGTCACCAAGCGGGAAGGTCTGGAACAAGAATATGAAGACGCGGCCGCAGAATACAGCATCCTCAGCGCGCGAGAGTCGACGAAGCAACTCATTGCAAAAGCGCAAGACGACAATGCGCTTGCTTGCACCATTCATCTGGAGAAAGTCGCCCTGTTTTTTGTAAGGTAAAAAGGAATTCTATGCGGTCCTCTCCACTTACTGCGACGAGCCTTTCTCTTCGCGACTCTAAATAGTCAAAAACTTTTCGGCAGCCGTCGATGCTTTGGCTGTCTAGCAACTCCTCGGCAAGGTAGAAAATAAGCAGGCCGTCGCATTGGCCACGCTCAATACAGATCAACACAATGTCAAGGAGATTCCAAACTTGGACGAATTCCGCATCGTCAATTGTCGTGGTGGCCTGCGTAGTATTAGCATCGATGGCACATGCAAACGCAAGGATTGTCATACGACAAGGTGGTGCAGCAAGCTCTTCGCAGCCGTCTCGGCAACGGTATTGTGAGAACTTTGATTCTGAATATTGTCACTCAACAGAAGCGAATTCTCACTGAGAAGTTCAGTCCCCGAGACAGGCGGCTCGATAGTGTCACTTGACTTGATCTGGCGGGCTTGCTGGAGGAGCTGTTTAAAGCGGGCAGTCACAGCCTCAACCGACTCTACCACGGGAAACACCATTTGGATCAGCTAAAGGTGACAGGGTCTTTTGCGACAATAGTTGAAAATTTGCGCAATGCCAGACTTGGGGATGGCCGGTGAGGAGTCTTGGAACAAAGCCTTTCCAGTAGGTGCGTTGGAAGAAGATGGCACCGCATCAAGGTTGCGCCAAAAAAAGTGTGAAGAAAATGGGCAATTCGTCGGAAGGCGACCAAGCGACGAAAGTGCGCAATCTGGTGTAGATGTGCGCAGCCCTGTAGCGGTACTGGCTTCGAGGTTGTGACGTGCAGTAAGACGTTGTCGTTCCTGGCTGATCGGCCTTTAGACGAAGCGTAATCAAGCTTTACGCTAGCGGGCGCTAGCGTGTTCAGGGAAAGCGCGACGCGTCCAACGCGTCCAACCTCAAGCTCAATGCACAACGGACACTGTCTCTCGATTTACAAGCTCTTTTCTCCTATGACACCCTACCACTGACGCCCCTACAAGTTTACTTGTCCCCGCCTCAAGTTCATCGACAATGGCCTCATCCAAGACAAACCGTCAGCCACGCCAACGCGATGGCCTCGATGACCTCCTTGGCAACGACTCAGAGATGCAAGATGTGTTTGATGCCTTTGAAAGTGGCTCTACAAGGGACGAACCACCAAGAGCGGCTGACCGCGAAAGAGGCTCTGGACTTGGCATCGATGAAGAGGTCACAATCGTAAAGAAGAGAACACCAATCCCTAAGCTTGATCAAGAGCGGTTTGTCTCTCAGTTCATTCGCCCTACTGGTTGGTTAAGCTTACACTTGTGTGTTTGTAGACTTCTATCTCCGGCAGGAATACCGAAGCTTCGAAGGGTCTCGAAAGAAAAGCTTCGATTCAGAGGCAAAGGACACGAGGTATAAACTCCGCGTCTGCTGCTACGATGAGCTGTTAATGTGATGCAGTTTTCGGATGTCGCACGACTTCTCAACATGTATCAATTCTGGCTTGATGATTTGTATCCCCGCGCTAAATTCGCGGATGGACTCGCTATCATCGAGAAACTGGGGCACAAGAAACGCATGCAGATAATGCGGAAGGCATGGATCGACGAAAGCAAGCCGAAACCGACTGTCGAATTCGAGGCAAAAGCATCCGAGCCAGCACCAAATCCTGAAACAACAAAGGCCACTTCGCCAGCGAGTGGTGCACACGATGGCATGGAAGATCGGGTGATGGGGTCCCAGCGAGATGACAGGCAGTCTGCATTTCACTCCGCTTCACCCCAAAACACAGGAACCGCGCCTAATCCTGGAGATGATGAGTTTGACCAGGATGATTTGGACGCCCTCATGGCTGAAGAGACAACTGAAGGAGTCGTGGGGGCTCGTCCACCTCTCTCACCAAGCTCTACCACGCCCGGAGAGCCTGGAGAGCCCGATGAGGATGAGCTAAATGCCCTCTTAGCGGCGGAGGAGGGCGGAGAGGCTCCAATTAGGCCGCAGCAGCTCGCTGTAGAGAAACGGGATATGCAGCCCGACCGGGATGATGAGTTTACCGACGAGATGGAAGCCATGAGATGGATGGAGGACTGGTAGTAGTATCCGAGGCTATTTCAACTCTCACGCATATCTACACGCTAGGGTTTTGTTGTGCCCTAGGACAAGGGGTGTTCGGCTTGTGCCTGTCAGGTCCTGTGTGACCCGAAACGTGTGATGCGGCGGCGGGTGGTTCCTGTCACTTCCTTGCAGCAGGGCTTTGGTAGCAAATGGAAAAGACACGGCTTATCGTCCAACGCTAAAGAGCAATCCAGCCAAACAGTGACCTGCTAACGGTCGGGTTGTACTGCTCTTGTAGGCTTGGGCTGAGTTGTGACGAGTGATTGGTTGGGCATTTGGGCTCGCTTGAGCGCCGGCCGGTGCCCTGCGTCATCGCTTTCTGCCAGCGGAGAACTCTTGGGACTTGCCCACCGCCCTGACCCGCCAACTCGACAACGCCCAAGTTGTCCACTACTCGCTCGACATGGAGTCGCTGGCCCAGTCTTTCGAGCGAGTCAGCATCGCTGCCAGGTCACTGGGTGATGCAGAAATTGACGCGATTCTAGACGAGCAATATCCTCGGAAGCGCTCGCGGAGGTCCAAGGACGATATCAAGCAAGAGCTCGAGAAGGAATTCCTGACGCCATCAACTTCATTCAGCACTCGCTGGTTGAATGAAGTGCAACAGAGGTGGGATGCGCCCACGAACTACGCGGATCTATTCGAGCTTGCTCCGACCCAAACGCGAACCATCACTCGTTTCACCCGCGAGGGCCTCGAAGGCCGCGTCACCGGATACAAGGAAATCACCGTCCCTGCAAGTAGCGCAACAGCAAAGAACTCTACCTCACTACTACGGAAGCCTGCCAACAGGACTAATTTCGTTCGGGGTGCAGCGGGCTTTTTCCCTTTTGCACCTGGTGGTCTGGATGGCGTCGAAGCTGTTGCTGCCGCGGAGGACGAATATGTGGAGGGACAAAAATTGGATAAGCTGAACAAGCAAGGAGGTCTTGACCGGGTGATCCAATTTGGTGTCGAAGGTGGTCTGCTCGAGGTCGCTCCGGGCTTCAACAGAGGCTTAGACTTCAGCAAGAAGCAAATTTCAGACTGCCAGACTGCCGCCGAGGTGGAGAAAGCTCTTGGAGAAGAAGCATCTCCTGCTCCAGACACTGACGGCATGACGGCGCGTCAAGATGATGAGATGTTGCCCGAAGCTGCCGGTGATGGTGATGAAGACACAGGCGAGGAAGACATTGATGCGTTGCTTCCTGTGGAGTTCCCAGCATTGGCACCCAGGGGATTCCTTTCAGCTGCTTCCAACAAAAGAAGCGGTAAGGAATGGGCACACATGGTCGATGTCAACAGAGACATGCCGAACTTTAGAGAACTGGTGCCAGACATGGCACGGCAATGGCCTTTCGAGCCAGATACCTTCCAAAAGGAAGCCATTTACCACTTGGAGAATGGAGACTCGGTGTTTGTTGCGGCTCATACCTCTGCCGGAAAGACGGTCGTGGCCGAGTATGCAATTGCTCTTGCCGCCAAGCACATGACCAAGGCTATTTACACGTCCCCCATCAAGGCTCTAAGCAACCAAAAGTTCAGAGATTTCAAGACAGAGTTTGACGATGTAGGTATCTTGACGGGCGATGTCCAGATCCGTCCAGAAGCTAGCTGCCTGATCATGACAACGGAAATTCTCCGAAGCATGCTTTACCGCGGTGCCGATCTCATCCGCGACGTCGAGTATGTGATCTTCGATGAGGTTCACTACGTGAATGACCTAGAGCGTGGAGTCGTCTGGGAAGAAGTGATTATTATGCTTCCGGAGCACGTTACCCTCATTCTACTCTCGGCGACGGTCCCAAACACGTATGAATTTGCTTCGTGGGTGGGGCGTACCAAGAAGAAGAATATCTACGTCATCTCAACTCCGAAGCGCCCAGTTCCTCTCGAGCACTACTTGTGGTCGAACAAGGCTATGCACAAGATTGTCGACTCGGAAAAGCGATTTATCGAAAAGGGCTGGAAAGACGCAAACGACATTATTTCGGGCAAAGACAAAGTCAAGCAAATCACATCATCTCAAGATACCAACACCTCGCGTGGTGGCGGTACAAGAGGTGGACGTGGGCAAGATCAGCGAGGTGGCAAAGGTGGACAGCGCGGCGGTGCTCAGCGCGGCGGCCAACAGGGCAGAGGTGGTGCGCCTGCACAACGTGGAAGAGGAAACATTGCTCGCACTGGCCGTGGCGGAGGAAGAACTACTGCTGCCCAGGACAAGAATATCTGGGTCCATCTCGTTCAACATCTGCGCAAAGAGAACCTGCTTCCGGCATGTGTTTTTGTGTTCTCGAAAAAGCGATGCGAAGAGAATGCCGAAGCCCTTTCCAACCTCGACTTCTGCACAGCTTCCGAGAAGAGCGCAGTCCACATGACGATCGAGAAGTCCATTGCCCGTCTCAAGCCTGAGGACAGGGTCCTGCCTCAGATACGACGTCTTAGGGAACTGCTCAGCCGCGGTATTGCTGTCCACCACGGCGGAATGCTCCCCATCGTCAAGGAGGTGGTCGAGATACTCTTTGCAAAGACGCTTGTTAAAGTCCTCTTCGCTACCGAGACCTTTGCCATGGGACTTAACCTTCCCACCAGGACCGTTGTCTTCTCAGGTTATCGCAAGCATGACGGCAGACAGTTCCGAGATCTCTTACCAGGCGAGTACACTCAAATGGCTGGTCGGGCTGGTCGCAGAGGTCTGGATCCGGTCGGCTCAGTCATTATCGTGACTCCGGGAGCCGATGAGGCACCTCCCGCGGCGCGTCTGCGTCAAATGATCCTGGGAGACCCGACCAAGCTACGCTCTCAATTCAGGTTGACATACAACATGATTCTCAACTTGCTCAGAGTGGAAGCGCTAAAGATTGAGGAGATGATCAAAAGGAGCTTTAGCGAAAATGCCACGCAAGCTTTGCTCCCTGAGCACGAGAAGGCTGTGAAGCTGTCTGAAGCAGACTTGGAGAAGATCAAGCGCGAGCCTTGTGAAATTTGCGACGTCGATCTCGAAATCTATCATCAAGCGTGCATGAACTACCAAAGGCTCACAACTGAGATTTATTTGGCTCTGTTGGCTACCCCTGTTGGCAAGCAACTCTTTGACCCTCGCCGTCTTGTAGTCTACAAAACCAAGGTAAGCTAGATCATTTTTTTGCATCCGTATAAAACTGACCGGAGATAGGATGGCATTCGTACCGCTGGTATGCTGCTGCGACATGGCATCAGCAAGGGCCATGAGCCCACCGTGTCGGTACTCGAGATTGGCACACACGCCAAGCGGCAGCCGAGCGACTTGCTGCCGTACCTCCCGGAATTCTCACATTTCTTCGCGCCTTTGCCGCAAAAGGCATCCGATATCAAGCTGAAGGAGACTAACGTTCCCCTCAGCGATGTGCAGTGCATCACGGTCGCACATATCAAGGTCAATCAGCCCGCCCCGTTTTCTTATCGTCAACTTCTCAGCGTGGTAAAAAGAGGTAACGTTAACATGTCTCCCCCAGGTCGATCTGGCTGAAGTGCTCAAGAGTGACTTAGATTCTCTTGCTTTGGCTCGTGATGAATTCCAACCTCTGTGCAAGTCCTGGTCCTTTGGGGACTGGGAGGAAATTAACCTCAACAAATTTGTCAAAGATCTAGCGTCGAGACAGGTGCTCGAAGAGCGAAAGAAGCAGGCAGAGACTGCACAGAATCGAAAGTGCCTCACTTGCCCCAAGTTCCTTCAGCACGTGGGTGTCGACCGCCCCTCCATCAGGGCGTCCTTGTCGCTGACACACGTTTGCAGTTCGCCATGCAGCACGATGAGTGGCTCATCAAAGAAAACATCGCACAGTTGCGTCAATTGATGTCAGATCAAAATCTTCAGCTGCTGCCCGACTACGAGCAGCGCATTTCGGTACTCAAGGACCTTGGATTCATCGATGACAAGTCGCGAGTGGAGCTCAAAGGCAAGGTCGCGTGCGAGGTAAGCTTTGGCAGAACTTGATACTGGGGAGAAATTAATGGCTTCAGATTCACTCTGCGGACGAACTTGTCTTGACAGAGCTTATCCTGGACAACGTGCTGGCAGACTTTGAGCCCGAGGAGATTGCGGCGCTGCTGTCGGCATTTGTTTTCCAGGAAAAGACGGACGTGACGCCAACACTAACCCCCAGGCTGGAAGAAGGGCAGGCCAAGATCGTCGAAATCTCGGAGAAGGTCAACCACATGCAGACGCTCCACCAGGTGATTCTGTCGGCAGAAGATTCGAACGACTTTGTCAGTCGCCCGCGGTTTGGCATGGCCGAGGTGGTCTACGAGTGGGCGCGCGGCATGTCTTTCAACCGCATCACGGATCTGACGGATGTCATGGAGGGAACGATCGTGCGCGTCATCACGCGCTTGGACGAGACGTGCCGGGAGGTGAAGAATGCGGCGCGCATCATCGGCGACCCGACGCTGTATACCAAGATGCAGACGTGCCAGGAGCTGATTAAGCGGGACATCTGCAACGCGGCGAGCCTGTATTTGTAGTACGCAGGGGTTACAGAGTAGAGCGAGGAGCAATTAGCCGCTGCCAACTGGCAAAGCTTGTGAGCTTGCGAGCCTCGGAGCTGGCGTTGCAGCAAAGACGCGGAACCCAGGAGGTGTCGTGTCGTGTCTGCGTCTGTTGTTTTCTCACGGTGCTGCCCGATTACACGGTGCCGAGGCCATTGCTTTTTTTCTGCCTCCTGCTGCCGCCAACAAGCACCCCTCCACACGAGCCTGGACGCCCACACGCCCGCCGCCCACGCCCACGCCCACGCCCGCCCAAGCACACGCACACGCACACGCCTCGTCTACACGCGCGTCTTGTGCCTTGTCCTTTCCAGCATCTCGAGTCTTCTGTACTCCCTCCCCAGTCCGTCGCTGCGTGCCCCGGATCCTCGGCTGTGCCCTGCTGCTCGTTGCCCTCGCCTAAAAGCCCGCGCATCTTACGTCCGCCCTGCCCTTGGGCCGCGCTCCGTCCGGATCCCTCCATCCCGGCAACCCAAAAGAATTTCAACACCATGGATGTCGCTGGCCTCAGAAGTCGCATCGCCGCGACCCTCGAGAGCAACGCCGATGCCCGTCGCCAGGCTGAAATCGATCTCAAATATGTATGCCCCGCTGAGCGCCATTCCCGCCGTTGCCCACTCTGGCGAAAATTTGAGATTTAACACAACCCAGGCAGAAGACCAGCCCGGCTTTCCAGACGCCCTCCTGGACATCCTCGAGGCCGAGCAGGAGGCTGGCGTGCGCCTTTCCAGTACGTCGATCCCGATTCCGTTTGCTCCTCACCCACGCTGACCCACGCAGCTGTCGTCTACCTGAAGAATCGCATAACCAAGGGCTGGTCCGTCTCCGAGGAATACTCGCCGACAAACGCAAAGCCCATACCAGAGGAAGAAAAAGCAAACTTCCGCAAACGTCTCGTCCCCGTCCTCGCCACCTCGGCGCCCCCGATTCGCGCTCAACTCATCCCAACCCTACAGAAAATCCTCTCCTACGACTTTCCGAGCAAATGGCCCGAATTCCTCGACATCACCCAACAGCTCCTCAACGCCGGCGACGCAAACTCCGTCTTTGCTGGCATACAATGCCTGCTCGCCATTTGCAGGATATATCGGTTCAAGGGCACTGAGGATCGGCAAGAGTTTGATGGCATCGTTCAGGTCACGTTTCCACAGCTCTTGAATATTGGCACCAGACTGGTTGGCGAGACTAGCTTAGAGGCCGGCGAAATGCTGAGGACCATCCTCAAGGTCTACAAGCACGCCATTTACGTGAGTACATTCTCAACCCGTCCGGACCATTGCCAAGCTCTGACTTTGCTCCTCAGTTCGAGCTGCCCGCCCCACTGCGCGACCAGCAGACCATGGTCGGATGGTGCACGCTCTTTTTGAATGTAGTCGCCAAGGAAGCGCCATTGTGCGCGCTGCCGGAAGATTTGGAAGAACGCGAGACGAATCATTGGTGGAAGGCGAAGAAGTGGGCTTACGCTAATCTAAACAGGCTCTTTGTTAGGTATGGCTCCGTAAGATGGTACGCGCGCATCCCCGCTCTAACAAGTGCACAGGTACGGTAACCCGCAAACACTGGGCAAGAGCAACGAGGTCGACTATACCGCCGTCGCCAAGACATTTCTCGAGAACTTTGCGCCGGAAATCCTCAAGGGATACCTTTCGCAGATTGAGAAGTGGGTGGCCAAGACGACATGGTTGAGCAAGGCCTGTCTCTCGTACACTCTGGCGTTCTTGGACGAGTGCGTCAGGCCCAAGTCTATGTGGAACCATCTCAAGCCACACATCGAGGGTCTGATTTCGCATCTCATCTTCCCGGTTCTGTGTCAATCGGACGAGGACATTGAGCTGTTCGAGACTGATCCGCAGGAGTACCTGCACCGCAAGCTCAACTTTTACGAAGAAGTCTCATCGCCCGATGTTGCTGCAACCAACTTCCTCGTCACTCTTACCAAGGCGCGGCGGAAGCAGACCTTTGTGGTCCTCAACTACATCAACGGCATTGTCAGCCAGTACGAGTCGGCACCGGACGACCAAAAGAACCCGCGTCTGAAAGAGGGAGCTTTACGCATGATTGGTACGCTCGCGAACGTGATTTTGGGCAAAAAGAGCCCAATCGCGGACCAAGTCGAGTACTTTTTCGTCCGTCACGTCTTCCCCGAATTCCGCAGCCCTCATGGTTTCCTGAGGGCCCGTGCTTGCGACACCTTGGAGAAGTTTGAGCAGCTCAACTTCAAGGACCAAAACAACCTGACTGTCATATACTCCAATATCTTGGAGTCCATGGCCGACCCTGCTCTTCCCGTTCGTGTCGAGGCTGCGCTCGCCCTCCAGCCTCTGATTCGACACGAAGTCATTCGCGTCCGGATGCAACAAAATATTCCCCAGGTCATGCAGCAGCTGCTGAAGCTCGCCAACGAGGTCGACGTGGACGCGCTGGCGAATGTGATGGAAGACTTTGTCGAAGTATTTGCGGCCGAACTGACGCCTTTTGCGGTCGCTCTTAGCGAGCAGCTCAGGGATACCTACCTCCGCATTGTCCGTGAGCTCCTTGAGCGCAACCAGCAAAAGGACGACGATGACACGTACGGTGACTACTTGGATGACAAGAGCATCACCGCCCTTGGTGTATTGCAGACCATAGGCACTCTAATCCTGACTCTGGAGAGCACACCGGAGCTCTTGCTGCACCTCGAGACTATTCTGATGCCCGTCATTTCCATCACCCTCGAGAACAAGCTCTACGGTAAACATTCTTGACTACGGTACATGAACAATGCTGACACCCAATCAGACTTGTACAACGAGGTCTTTGAAATTATCGACAGCTGCACATTCGCCGCAAAGAGCATCTCTCCCACAATGTGGCAGGCTTTTGAGCTCATCCACAGGACATTTAAGGCTGGCGCTGAGCTGTACCTTGAAGGTATGTTTGCGATTAAGAGCTTACCAGAGCCGGATGAATCATATAAATACTTATACACCAAAGATATGCTTCCAGCACTCGAAAATTTCGTCACCTACGGCTACGAAGCGCTCGTCACCCAACGACCCTACCTCGAGGCAATTGTTGACATGATTCGCACCATTTTCAAGGACGACAAGGTCGGCGGTGTTGACCGCATCTGTGGCTGCAAGCTGGCCGAAATCTTGATGCTCACCCTCCGCGGCCACATTGACGAGTTCATTCCCGAGTTTGTGGCACTGCCCGTGGTCGTTCTACTCAACGACGAGCCCAAGGTCAAGTCGTACCGCATCCACCTGATGGAGATGGTCATCAACACCATCTACTACAACCCGCGCCTGTCGCTCCACGTCATGGAGACCAACGGTTGGACAAACAAGTTCTTCTCCCTTTGGTTCTCCAGCATTGACAGCTTCACCCGCGTCCACGACAAGAAGCTCTCCATTGCCGCCATTACTGCTCTGCTTAGCCTCAACGCCCAGGAGGTTCCAGTCAGTGTGCAGCCCGGCTGGGCTCGCCTACTCAACGGCATCGTGCGGTTGTTCCAGACCCTCCCGGCTGCTATGAAGAGTGAGTGAAACAAAAGGCACTTGTCCAATACAGGCTAACGCTGCCGCAGACCGTGAAGAAGCAAAGCGCGAGGAAGACTTCAGCTTCACGCAAGACTATGATGAGGATGAGGAGGATGAAGAGTGGGAAGGCGAAGGCGACTGGAACAACGAGGGCGACGAGACTGAGGATGTCAAAGATGAGAGTACCGCCTACCTCGAATTCCTCAACGAGGAGGTATCTAGCATCACCAACACGCGCCCCACGAGAGCACAGTTGACCACAATGCAGGCCCAAAAGTTCAATGTCATCAGCGATGCCGACGATGATGAGCTGGAGGAGGAGAGTCTGTTGGAGACGCCACTTGACAAGCTCGAGCCGTACGGCCTGTTCAAGAGCACTCTGCAAAGTGAGTACTATCCTGAGGAAGAGAAGAAAATCAATGCTAAAATGAACAGGACTTCAACAGGAGCAGCCTCAGCTGTACGAGACTCTGACCAAGGACCTGAACCAGGAGGAGCAGCAGGTTGTGCAAGGAGCGGTGTATCAAGCGGATCTCCTTGCCGTCGAACGCCAAAACCTCATAAATGGTCACCAAGGGCAAGGGCCGCCCGTCGCATAAAGGCGCAATTTTACGACGAAAAAGCCCGTCCAAGTGCACCTCTTAACACGCCTTTAGATCCGCCACCGCCCGCACACGCAATTTTCGAATCAATCAAATTATCTGCACGACTAGATCAGACCGGTCGCTTCTGGCTGCCTCATCTAGCCTTCCCAAGACCATTCATCCCCATGACTGCGAGGTCAATATTCCCCCGTCCACCATCGTCCCCGTCGTAGCCCTCCACCCCGAGTCATAAGCACCAAAGGTTCTCTCGTTTTCTTGAAAGCGATGCATCCGGACTCCAAACATCCACCCGGCGTTCTTGTGTTTCTTTTTCCTTTTGCCCGTTTTTGTTTATTTGTTTTGTTTGGTGAAAGTAAGGCAAGGCAGTGAATCAGGAAATCGAAATTTTTCTATCAGTTTCCTATTTCTGATGCTCTCAATTGGTTTACATTTGAGTCTTGTCTGTTCCTTTCCATGGACTGCGCTTTTCAAGATGTCAATCGTTGGGGCTCGGGCCTGGGCCTGTCCACCCTCAGTTTCCTTTGCGCTAGACATCTAGTCGCTGCAGCCCAAAGCTCGCAATGGTCACGTCTCCTCCCGGGCAGCTTCTTCGACCGCTTGCCCGTCTGCGGCTCGTATCCGCACGCGCACGCCGAGCAGAGACAACCAGACAAGACAGGCGCGCAGACGGGCAATCCGACATTCTAAAACACATCGAGCGCGCGAGGTTGCGCGTCGTCAGCTTCGGCGCTTGGGACAGGGAGGCAGTGGGGCGGAGGACCTGAGCGGACCGACTCAATCCGAAGGCAGCACGGCAAGGAGCAACCAACGCGACCGAGATGAGTGTATGGGAGAAGGACAAACTTCCACCTACGCGACAGCGGCAGGGGCGGGAACATGGATGGGCGGTCGGAGGGCAGAATGATCATGGCAAGCAGAGTAGAGCGCCAAGGGAAGATTGGCAGACAGACCAGAAAAGCAAACGAACAGACGGAGCAGAACAGGGCAAAACAGATGGGGCAAAACTGAATGGACGGACGGAGCTGTCGAGTGTAGTGTAGTGGAGAGGAGATGGAGTTGGGTCGAGCGCTGCAGCGCACGTGGTGAATAATTCAGCGAAACCAGCATGGGTTTGCAGATCAATACGATCGATTCCTGTTCATCTACTTAATGCAGAGTGTGGGCCCTAGACCGAGACGACGTGAGTGAGGAACGTCCTTCAGAAATGAGGAGTGGTATTGATGAAGAAAACAGAAAAAGAGCAAGATATTAACCGAAAAAGACAACGCCAACACAGTCTATGGGTCTAATGCATTTTTTGTTACCCTCTGCTGTCGTGCAGCAGCCATCAGTAACATTTAAAAGAGGAAACAAAATCCCGCGGCACCCTTTTCCCCCGATCCTCCTTTTTTTTCTTTTTCTTTTCTCCCTAAATGCTTTGGAAACATATGTGAGACGGCGAGGTTTGATGGCGGCGCGACATTTTTGAGAAGAGGCGGATATGGGTGCCAGGCTCAACCTGGCGGCGGGAAGAAAAGAGCAACGTCCAACAAGGGTGGCTGGGTATCGAAAGGAGAAGCCAAATAAGCGAGAGAACGACCGCGCAGCGGCGCCACTACCAACCAGGCATAGCCAGAAGGCTTACTCGATGGCAGAGGCGGCAGCCTTCTCTGCGTGAAGGACAGGGTTAATGCTCTTCTCGTCAAACTCGAACTTGAAATCGTCGCCAAGTTGCTTCTTGAGCGCCGTCTTGACGGCCTCGAGGACGTTGACGAAGACACCGAACGAGGCCGGGTTCTCTTCGTCGTTCTCGCCACCCTGGAAGACACCGGTGCGGACCAAGCAGGTGTTCCAGCCGTACATGTTGCCGCCGATGATGTCGGACGCGGGGTTGTCGCCGACCATGTAGATGTTCTGGGGCAGCTTCTCTTCACCGTGGAGCTGCTCCATCCACGACGCCATGACCTCGTCGGCGTACTTGTAGGTGGCCAGTTCGGGCTTGCCGTAGACGACACGCTCGAGGTCGACACCGGTAAGAGCTTTGTACATGGCTTCGAAACCGACGCGGAAGGCACCCTGGGACATGCGGGGGTACCAGTGCTCGCTGGGGCAGAGGAGGTCACCCTGGGAGAAGTAGATGGGGATGCGCTGGGAAACCGGGTCCTTGGCGAGGGTGGTCAGACGGCCGTTCTCGCTGCGGAGCAGGTCCATGATGATCTGCATGTCGGTGGCATAGTCACGCGAGTCGGAGAAGACGAGAATGGCCTCGATGTTGACCTTGGAAAAGTCGCGGGGCCTCGAGGTGGCGCGCTCTTCGTCGGTGAAGACGCGGTAGGGGGCGATTGTGGGGTCCCAGGCGACAATGTCGTTGGGGACGACAATGTCCTTGAAGCCGTACTGCTCGGCGACCTCGCGGCAGCGGTAGCCTTCACCACCGACGACGAGGACCGTGTTGTAGTACTCGGCCAGGGCACGCATGGGCGTGTGGGACTGGATGAACTGGTCGATCGAAACGGGGTTCTTGAGAATCTTGGTGAGCTGGTCGCAACGAGCCTGTTCGGGCTTTCCGGAGCCGTTGGTGAGGAAAATGTGGGGAATCTTGATGCCGAGCTCGTTGTCGCCGTTGAGGATGTCAAGAGCACGCTTTCCCTCGGGGATCAAACGGTCACCGTGGACGAGGACGCCGTCAATGTCGAAGGCAAAAGCCATGTTCTTGGCCTTTTGGACCTTGTCGAGCGACAGTGACTGAACCTGGGAGGCGAGGAGGTCGCGCGAGGGCTGGATGACGGGCATACCAGGCCTGGCGGGACGCTCGCCCTCGGGGTAGTGAACCGAGGACAGCCTCGACTGCCTCTTGGACCTGGGGATGGGGAGGGAGGCTCCGAAGGAGTTGCGCGAGCCTCTCCTGTCCCTCATCGAGGGAGCGGCGCTGAGGTTGTGCATGAACTTGGAGGCCTCGGAGATGGAGGATCTGGTGGCAGGCACCTCGATGGGGCCATCGTTGTTCTCGCCAGGGATGGCGAGGTTGTTGTGTTGCTCCTCGGCAGGCATGGTGGATGAGGCAAATGCTAGACGGGGTGAGAGGTGGAGGGGTGGAGGGGTGGAGAGAAGGACAGAGAGGTGGTGCGAGGGAGGGCGTCAAGTGGAGAAAGCCAGACGGTAGGGAAGGAGGGAGGGGGCTATATATTGGCCATGGACGTTGTAGTCAAAAGTGAAAGACGGCTTGGCTTGTTGGGCGATGCCGTGTAGCTCCGGGAATGGCTGGCACCATGGCCCACCGCGACATCATCGTGCCGTATCACGAAAAAGGGTCTCTGCCGGAAGGCCTAGCTTGGACAGCCAAAAGCGGGACCATGGGAGCATGGGACCATTAGCGGAGCGACGGTTGGTCCTGGGCACAACCAGGTCGCTGAGAGGCGGGGCGGAGGACGCTTTGGTGGTGACTAGGATGCATGCTCGACTGCTGGCGGCCGAAGGTTTCAGCGGGCGATAGCAGGCTGACGTAGGGAGGCCGAAGAGGGTCCGCAGTATCCTGTATCCATGGTGCGGGTGTGGTGTTGCAACGCCAAGGAATCCGCAGCTAAACAAGCGAAAGGCGAAAGGCGAAAGGCGAAAGGCGGCAGCCGGCGGTGGCGCGCACCCCTGCCCGCGCCTGCTGCCTTTCTTGTGTGTAATGTAATGCGTATGTCGTCCGATCTGCACGCCCCGACGCCCAAAACCGGGGGTGCCACGCGACGGAGTGGTACCGCAGCGGTATTGTAAAGAACCCGTCTTGTCACATTCCATGTTCTCCAAGTCCCCGGCTGACTCGCGTCTCCTCTTACGTCACACAGAAGCGGGCTTCCTGCCGCGAGCCTTTCGGGCAGATCCACCCAGTGACATCACCTGCGCTCCTGCTGCCCCGTCGCATACAGTCGCGGTGCAAGCAGAGCGGCATGCGAACAGTCGCCAGTGCAATCGGAGCAGCATGCGAACAGTCGCCAGTGCAATCGAGCAGCATACGTACAATCGCCAGTGCAGTCGGCGCGGCATACGGGCGAGCGCCAGTGCAATCGGAGCAGCGAGAAGAAACGAGCATGGACTCTGTGGTGCTGTCTGCATTTGCATTCTGTAACCTAGCTGGACCTTGACCTTGACCAGTCCAAGTCCAAGACCAAGACCAGCCAGGACCTTGACGGCTCTCAGCAATCAATCGAGCGACGAGGCTAACTGCCGCCTTGTCGTCGCTACCCGATCCGCTGTCTGCCGTTGCCTTCATACAGCCCACCGCTCCCCTTCCCCTCCACTGCTATATCAGTCATGGCGCTTCCTCGCGTCCGTTGCCTTTCTTCTCGTTTTGCCCGTTTTGTCCGTCCTGACTCCCACCGCATCCTGACCGCTGTTCCACCTCCCACTGTACGCTGCCTTAAACTCACTCCAATCCCTGCCCACCACTTCAGATCTTTCAACTCCACTATGCCTTTCGGCCAGCTCAAGGACGTCTCCAACAAGACCACCTTCACCCTCAACAACGGTGTCAAGATCCCTGGTCTTGGCTTCGGCACTTTTGCCAACGAGGGCGCCGTCGGCGAGTCCTACAAGGCCGTCATCTGCGCTCTCAAGACTGGCTACAGGCACCTCGACTGCGCCTGGTTCTACAAGAACGAGGGCGAGGTTGGCCAGGCTGTCCGCGACTTTCTCAAGGAGAACCCCAGCGTCAAGCGCGAGGACATCTTCATCACCACCAAGGTCTGGAACCACCTGCACGAGCCCGACGAGGTCAAGTGGTCCTTTGAAAACTCGCTCAAGAACTTTGGCCTCGACTACATTGACCTCTTCCTCGTCCACTGGCCCATTGCCGCCGAGAAGGATGAGACCTACATGCCCAAGATCGGCGCCGATGGCAAGTACGTCATCAAGAAGAACCTGACCGAGAACCCCGAGCCCACGTGGAGGGCAATGGAGGACATTTACAACTCTGGCAAGGCCAAGGCCATTGGTGTCTCCAACTGGACCATTCCTGGTCTCCAGCAGCTTTTCAAGATTGCCAAGGTCCAGCCTACCGTCAACCAGGTATGTCTTTGTTTCATTGACTGCAAAGCAAACTTGTTAACCAGAGCCGCCAGATTGAAATCCACCCGTTCCTTCCCAACGAGGCCCTCGTCAAGTTTTGCCAGGAGAACGACGTCTTGCCCGCCGCCTACTCGCCTCTTGGCTCTCAAGATCAGGTCCCCACGACTGGCGAGAAGGTCCGCACCAATAAGGTGCTCAATGAGGTCGCCGACCGCAGCGGCCACACCCTTGCGCAGGTGCTACTCGCCTGGGGCCTGCGCCGCGGCTACGTCGTCCTGCCCAAGAGCTCTACGCCCTCGCGCATCGAGAGCAACTTCCAGGTCCCCAGCCTGTCGGACGAGGACTTTGCTGCCGTCAACAAGGTCGCCGAGGGCCGCCACACACGCTTCGTTAACATGAAGGACACGTTTGGCTACAACGTCTGGCCCGAGGAGTCCGTCGAGGCCGGCACCTCTGTCGCTTAAACCAGGGGTTTCCGAATAATGGATGTCATGATTCTACCATGGAAAATTTTGGGAACGCAGGATATACTCAAAAAGAAAGCGTGTTGCATGATGACATGGAGGGCTTCCTGGCCAAGTAATAATGAAGATATCCGAACGGGAGGCTCCGACTGCCCCGTTTCTTTGTACATAGACATTTAGAAATGCCAACTAAGACGTTGATGCTACAGTTTGATCTTGTCGTTGTGCTGCATCGCACCGCAGGGTTGTTTGTCACGAATTTCCGACGTCGGCGCGGCCGCTGTCGCAACGCAGTAATTTTTTCATTGCTGACTGGCGCTTGGTGTGCGACTCGCTGCTACTCAAATGCTGCCTTTTTGAGCGACTGGCGTGAATGTCATCATCTACACCCTGATCCATTTCCACCTCGTTTGCGTGCTCGTGCTCCTCGAGGGGGAAAAAAACTTGCCCCCTGCCCCCAGCAACCAAGGAGGGGCGGAAAACACATTTCCCGTTTGGGCCGCCACGCCAGCGCCCTTCCATCACCCCTCGGCGTTCAGCGCACGAGCTCAGGCGGGCACTCGGCAAAAACGTGGTAAACGACCTACGGTCGTACTCGCATCCGTCGTCGCTCGCGCCGTTTCATCATGACGATCTGTACTGTGCAGACGAGGGAGGAAATCCAATGAAAAAAAAAAATAAATCATACGGATGATGCCGTCGCGTGCATCGGTGGGTGGGGCGCCTGCATGTATGGATATCCATTGGCGCGCCCCACCCCTTGCGTCGAGCTGGTGTGGTTCCTGTGGGGTGGGGCTGCCGGGGTCTTGCTTGGATAACCAACCATGAGGTGTCAAGAACGTGCCGACTTGCGAGCGAGGGGCTGAGGGTAGGAGGTGAGATTGATTGGGTATCGGTAGATGCGTGCCGGCCGCTGGGTCGATGGAGGATGGAAAGCTGGTGGGCTGGTGGGCTGGTGGGCTGGTGGGCTGAGCGCGCTGATGCAGCCAAAGGTGTGCAATGGCGATTGACACGGCTCTGCAGACACACAGAAAGTGCGAGGCGTGGGACGAGACGAGACGAAACAATAATTTACTCAGTTCAGACATGGATGCAAATGGAAGTCTGTCGTGTGCAAGTTTTGACAGCTCAAGAGCAAAGCTCTGGTATCGAGGCAACTTACCCCTGGCAAGGCCCTGTGCCCCCTGAGGGGAAGGAGGCTTGGAAGCGGTGTTGCCATTTGCGGTCGAGCAAAGCAGTGTCTTCAGCCTGAATGTTCATCAGCATCGAGAGGCCATCATTGCCGGTTGGTTTTCCGAGAGCTCGGCCTTGTGGTGTTTGTCTGGGAATCCTTCAAGCCTTGACCTACCTCCCCTGTCATCTGCCCACGCAATGCATCGTCAGCGCAGCTCAACGACAAAGGGTTTGTGATTCGTCGCGACATCGATGATGGATCGCTCGATGGTTCGTTGGACCGCGCTCCTCTCATCCCCCTCCACCCCACTCCGCTCCGCTCCACCGCCAACAACCCACCTTACGTGTACCTCCCAGCACCGAGGCACCTAACGGCGCTGCTGTCATCGATCGAAGCGCAATCGTTTCGGAGACAAACGGAACACGGGACAACACGTTGCCAGACTCTTTCTCTGATGAAGGAGGCGCTCTCGATTCTTGACAAACATATGAACTTTCGCGTCCCCCAATCTACACGCATGATTGGTTTGATCTGCAGGCCTTCCTTGTAAATAGCCCATGCACGTGCGGCCGTGGGAGGTGTCGGACGTGCAAAAATGCCGCCGCGTTGCAAAGAAAGAGCACCCTGGTGTGAGAGTAGAGAGCAATAATGCCTCGTCGATAGCCCTGGAATCGATTGATTGAGTAACGCGAGCCTGAAGACTGCAGGGACTCGAGCTAGTGTGCTGGGATGTGGTAAATAACCGACGGTACTGTACTTTACGGATTACCTGTCAGACGGCCATCTATTCCATACACCAGGGCTGGTGTCTCGCACCGCCACACCCGCGACCATCCAGCAACCTCAGTCGACTCATGCCCGTAGCTCCAACGCTCCCGTTGCAGCATCAGCATCAGCATCACAGAACCGCTCTGCTGGCGCCACCGCCGCGCGCCTCTCCGTCATCACTCGCGGGCGGCGGAAATGTCGAGAATTTCACAAATGTGGCGCTGACGGCACCAGAGAAAACCCTCAAGCCCCCCGGATCCCGGTCTGGTAGGTCGTCTCCCACACCATCAAGTGCAGCCCATGACGCAACCGTGCACTCGAAGGGATGAAAGAGGTACGGACTGTATGTAGCCCGGCATTACTCACGCAAAACTCGACTCGACGCCGGTTCTCTCGCCTCCGACGTCGTGTCAACAGCAAGCGGACCAAGGCTCGCACAATCATTTGATACCCCGTTGTCCGTACGCAAGACGCCGCCGTCGCCGCCGCCGCCGCCGCTGCTGCTGCCGTGCCGCCCGTTTAGATGCACATCTCAGGTCATGGTCCCCAGTCCCAGCTGCAACAAGCGCAGAAAGTTCGTCTTGAGACGTACGACAGCGGCAGCGCTGCCGTGCTAAATATGCCACGCGTGCAGCATGCATGCATGCATGCATGTTGCGTGCTTCATGTATGCCCTTCGCATCGAGACACGCCTCTCTACCTCCTCTATTATTCTCTCTTCTCTAGAAATGCACCCGTCGCGTCACCGTGCAGTCAAGCAGGCAAGCAGGCAAGCAGGCAAGCAGGCAAGCAGCCAATCATTCTGCCAGTGTATCTGCACACCGGCTTACATAGCGTCCTCACGAGCACCCACGGTCGCGACTCTAACCTCACGTCCTCACGCCGACTGGACCACGCATGCGGCCCCATCCACCTCCATCATCTGCCACAAGCAAGCCTCACTTGATCCCCGCACGTCTTTGGCGCTGCTGTTGGACGGGTTGGTAGGTAGGCAGGCAGGCAGGCAAGCTAACGCGCACATTTGCGCTCCATCACACATACGTCCCGTCAACCGACGTGCAGCACGCCACGACTGCAGCCGGCGTGCCTGAAGATCGACCGCCCCACGGCGCGGCGCCTTCCCTTCCTTCCCGCTCCTCCATCCGTGGGTTAAATTTCGGGTGCGCAGGCTTTTTCGGTCGTGACCTGTTGTTATGCGTTGCTTGGGAGCTCAAATAATGCCAACGCGGCAAGCTGCTTGAGCGGCTTGTCCGCGTCAAGGGCTTCATGGATAGGCAAACGAGGGAAGCACATGTGAAAGGCAGCCAAGCCCGGACGGTACGGCTGCCTCGAAGGCGGTGGACTCTAGCGGAGGCGTGCATCTAGGAGTAGACCTAGGAGTAGACGTGGTGTTGAGCGCGCCCGCCCAAGCCTAACTAAAAGGGGCAAGCGCAGGACTGATGGGAGTCACCTCCGTCCAGCTCGTGGATTGTACTCCGTAGCTAACCTTGATTACCGCGCCACCGTCTCATCCTCGTAGAAGTGGGCTCATGTTGAGAACAACCGGGGTGGAGATACGTGCTGGGCGTACCTGTAGCGGCAAGCAGGTAGGCAGGCAGGATTTACGGTCAGTCAGCATTCACTGAGCAGACGCACAGCTCACCAAGATTTCTGCCGCAAGAAAGCCGTCGTGCCCTTGTTCATCGGTCTTTCTCTTTTTCCCTAATCCTCTCACATCTCTCAGCGTAATCCAGGGAGTAGCACCACTCCCGCCGGTCCGCAACTGACATGACTGGCTTGACGACCCGACACGCGCACAGGGCGCAAACAGCCCCAGCAGTGGATACTTGTCCCACCGTTTGTAATTATAGATGGCCGTAGTTTCAAACAACGTAACATGTCTGGTTGGGGGGGAAAGGCTTTATGAGCTGCCCAACCCTGCGCAGGCACGCCAATCGCCCCACTAGAGGACACGGGGCCGGGGCTCACCCGTGAGTCTGCTTGGCTTTGAATGTGTCTCTCCATCTCTGGCTTTCACACTCTCTCCCTCTTTGTTGGATCCAGGAAAGCAAATCATGGATCGCACTCAAAATAAATTTTTTAAAAAAAAATTTTTTTTTTGTTTTTTTTTTTGAATTTTGAATATTGAATTTTGAACGTCTCCTCGGTTGCACAATCAGCTCGGCTATGTAAACCAAGGTGGATCGAAGGCAGTGCACGCGACCCGGGGAAGCTCTCGTATACCCACAGACGCTCACCGCGCCCAAACCCTCCCCCAGACGACGTTCGGGGGAGGTGGATCAAGCCACCTGGTACATGACACTTGTGTAAAAGGGCTCTGGCAGCAGGCGGAGCTCTCGCGTCGACGCGTCCATGCGTTAGCTTTGCACCGGGCCATGCGGGCACGTGGCCGCAAGAGCAAGGCAATGACTTTACTGCGCGTCTTGCGCTGCAGCTTGGTGCTTCTCATATCAAGCAGAGCGCTCCTGAGGCTGTATCGGAAGAGAAGTTCGAGAGCCAAGCCACCGACAGGACAGGGGCGAAAACGTGCCATGCATGTATCAATCAATCTTCGAGTGGTCGTTGAGCCCGACAATGATCAAGCCCCCAACACAGGGAGAGGGGGGGGGGG
>JAIFKG010000026.1:0-22686 GCA_020351975.1 Phyllosticta ampelicida | reverse complement strand
CCCCCCCCCTTTCCCTACCCATTTCCCGAGAGCGGTGTGCGGCTGCTACCTTTCCTAGCCTAGTCCCATCAAATGCACCTTCCAGTCGTGGCGAACGTGTCGATGAAGTCTTTGGAGAATACATTGATTTTACGATCCATCGTGTATTTCCCAAGAGCCAAATCCATATACTGTCAGCCCTGCCACTCTCCTCAACATCGCCATCAATCCGAGTTGGCCGGAGTGAGCCGCAACATGGGGTCCGGGGGGCTAAGAAGGAGAAAGGGAAACTCGCCTTGTAGAAAGAGTGTCCATCCGAGTCCTCGACGAACCGAAGTATCAAACGGCATTTAAGTAGTATGGAGAGACCCGGTAAGAATGTAGGCGAAATACCTAGTCGCAGAAAGGCATCAAATTTGCTTCCCACCTCATCCGAGCAAATAGATGCCTTGGGGAACCATGGCCCTGACACTGTCCGTCATAGCTCTCACTGCAGCACACAACTCAAGCGAGACACGACCAACTTTGGCATCTCTCTTGCGTTGATCCCAAACCAAGCACACACAATCCTAGAATACCCCTCCAGCAATATCCAGTTTGCCTTGTCAGCCATCGCCGCTCTTACTCTACTTTCTTCTGCCGTCGTATCGTCTTCGTGGCGCAGCGCTCTGCGCTAGACCGAGTTAAGCCACGCGTCGATACCTGAGGCCTTGAAAGGCTTTAAATTCTCGTCTGTGGGTTTCGCACCGCTTGTCAATGCCAACGTCGAGAAGCAGTTTTCTTAAAAATAAAATAAAATGCACAACGGAAGAGATGACATCAAGTCGCATTTGAAAGTTGGACTCGTAGACGGAGAAAAAATCGGAACTTCTTGCAGCAAAAAACTAAAGACTCCCAAGCAAGTCCCGGTCCCTTCTACGATATATAAATAACGATCCCATCAATGCATACCACTCCCTCATGCGCGTCAAGTCATTCATGCCAACGGGAGAAAGGAAAAAGGAAAATCGAAACCTGCATAACACAAAAAAAAAGCAGTCTCAGCTTTCTTCTTCGGGGTGATGTCGTATGGGTTAAAAAAGGAAAACAGGGAATCAATCAATCAGTTCCAAGTCAACCCACCTCGCTTACTTCCCTCCTCATCATATTCTTCTGAACACGTTAGAGCGATGATCCTTTTTACTCCTAAGAAGTCTACTGTTGCGGCTCCTCGACCTCGTCAGGCTTGGCTGGGTCCGCGTCCGACATCTCCTTGTCGGCCTGCTCCTTGGCCTTGGCCTCCTCTTCGGCCTTGCGCTTGGCCGCCATCTCCGCAGCCTTGGCCGCAGCAGCGGCCTCGTCGGCCTGGATCTTAGCGTTCATCGCCTCCTGCTGCTTGTCCTTGTAGCGCTGGACAATGGGGCCGGAGATGGAGCGGAGCTCTTCAATCTTGGAGACGTAGACAGCTTTTGTGGAGTCCCAGCCGTCCTCGTCGAGCCAGTTCTGTGATCTTGTGTGAGCAATTTGCTACCAAGTGTGTAAACTGGGGTGAAAACTTACAGCCATGGCCTCAAGCTTGGTGTGGATCTTGGCCTTTTCGTCGTCGCTGGCAAACTCGCTGTAAATGTCCTCGATCTTGTCACGGAGCTCGTATATGAAGCTCTCAAGCTCGTTCTTCTTGTCGGCAGTGTCGATGACGAGCTTGTCCTCCATAACCATGGCAGACTCCCGCTCAGCGGCAGCCTCCTTGGCAGCCTGGTCCATAGATGCGGTGCCAGCAACAATGGGGAGGTCGCCCTTCTTGACCTGCTTCTTGACCTTACGCGTTTTAACCTCCTTATTGTCGACGTCCATAGCCTGTTTGTTTACCGTCAGTGGAGCCGTATTTTCTGGGTCATCTTGAACTGATGCAATGGAAGCGTTGCCAATAGGCGAAGAGTCGAATACATGAATCGAGCCATCTGGCTCTTTGCGAGCAAAACTGCGAGCAAAACTGAAAAAGCCACCTACGTTCTCGTCTTTGCCCTCCTCAGGGATTGGCTCTTCAACCTCGACGTCCTCGACGAAGTATCCAGTCTCGACGTTGAGAATGCCATGGAGGTTGAGGCGGGCCTTGAGCTTGCAGACCATGAAATCGTCCTTGGCGTCGGCCTTGACGCCCTTGACGGAGAAACGACCGATCCATGGGTTCATCGCGCCGGGCAACATTTCAGGCTTAGCGTAGCGGGCTTCGAGATCAAACGGCTGTTTCCTGTAGAAGGTGAGAATCTTGGTCGAAGGCATTGTGTTGCCGCGATTGAAGACGGTGAGGCTAGTGTCCTCGTCGGGAATGTCGGGCGACTTTTCCCAAGTGAACTCGATGGGGTAGTTGACAACGTCGTGGACAGAGAAGTCACGGACACGGAAAACCGGAGAGAGGATGGCGCAGCTGAATGCGCAGCCACGGGCAATGGCTTCGTCGGCGTTCTGGGTGAACGACAACCCCTTGCCGAAGAAGTCCTGGATGGCAGCCTTCAGAGCCGGCACACGGGTGCAGCCGCCGACAAGCTCAATCGAGTCAATGTCCTCGGGCTTCAGCTTTGCCTCTGCCAGAGCTTGCTCCAGAGGTTTGGTGCAACGCTCCAAGAGCGGCTTGACAAGCTCCTCGAGCTCCTCGCGCTTCAAGAAGCCGTGGAAGTCAATGTCTTCGACGACAGACTCTACGTTGATGGGAGCACCGGCGTTGGCAGAGAGAACTTTCTTGACCTTTTCGCATCCAGCCATGATACGCTTGATGGCCTTGAGGTTCGTGGTGATGTCGATCTTGTGCTTTTCCTTGAACTGGGCGGCGACGTGGTCCACAATGGCCTTGTCAAAGTTACGACCACCAAAGTGGCGGTCGTACGCGGTCGATTTGACGGCAAGCTCGCCCTTCTTGAACTCTACGATGGAGCAGGTGTAGTTGCTGTGACCAATGTCGATGAAACAGACGCGCCTGGGCTTCTCCTCGGGGGCGGGCAAGTCAAGCTTGGTGATGCCGTAGCCGAGAGCGGTAGCGGTCGTATCGTTCATGAGACGGAGGCACTTGAGGCCAGCAATTTCGGCGGCGTCGAGGATGGCTCTTCTCTGGACGTCGGTATACCAAGCCGGGCAGCTGATGACAATGTCGGAAACGGGCAGTTTCAACTCGGTCGAGGCGGTCTGCTTGATCTTCTGGAGAAACATAGAGACCAGCTGGGTCGCGGTGAAGCGCTCCTTCTTGCCTAGGTACGAGACCTCTGCGCCGACTTGGCCATTAATGTCAACCAGCGGGGCGGAGACGAATTCTTGTTCAATCTTGACGTCGGGGTCGGACAGGCTGCGGCCAGCGAGGCGCGAAAGCGAACCAACGGTGTTCTTGATGTTGGAGATTTCTTGAGTTGCGGCAGAGGCACCAATGTAGCGTTGCCTAGGACCAAAGCCTACGAGGGACCTTCGCGACGGTCAGTGAGGTTCGGCGCGACGCGGGCGAGGCAAGGGAAAAAACTTACGGCGTCTGGCGCTCTGAGACTTCATTGGTAATCTTGGGCAATTGAGGGTCAGCATCAATCACGTAGGGGCAACAGGTCGGTTGAAACATACGACATCGACACCACGGTTGCGCGCAACAGCAATGACCGTGTTGAGCGTCCCCAGATCAACACCAACAACAGACATTGTAGATGTGGATTCTCGAGAGCGGAAGTGGGGTGATTGGGTGTAGAGAGTACGTGAAGGCGGGGCAAAGAGAAGAGGTTGGTTTGACGGTAAATACCCTAGATCGGGTCGCGATAGAGAGACGCTGTGGTGGCTAGAGGCGAGGCTGAAAAGTGTTTGGTGTTCGATGAAATTCTGCCCAGTTCGGGAAGCTTCGTGGTGACTGGTGGGGCAAACGTTAGCCCGCGGCCGAGGGCGGCTGCCTCACGTCATGGCCGTCCGCACCACATAGACGCTCGTTGAAGAGCGAACGACACCAAGCCAACCCATTATTTCTACCCATCATATAGCTACGACCGGGCCAATCTGCGCAATTCATGCTATGCCTCACGGCCAAGCTCCCGTCGCCTCTGGAATGCGCCTTTCTCCCCTCCTTCTCTGCTGCTGCCGCCCTGTGCTCTCCCACCCGTTGACCGCTTTCATGCCGTCAGAGACTCCTCAACCGCGGAATGCGACGACCTGTTCTGGACGCATCGCGGCGCCATGTTTTACATCGAGACTGACATGATGGGCTTCGCCAGACCTTGAGCTCCCCTGCCCAACCTCTTCAGATCATCCCGCATCTTGATATCTAATTATAGGGATGCTCCGCGGATATGGCTGTTTGCCTCTACCAAATTTCAACCTGACTCCAACGCTTCAACCGACTCCGATGCAGTCTTCACAGTTCGAGGGCCTTGAAACTGGATTGCAGACGTCGCAGTCTCTTTGTGTCGTCGGGCCAGTTGCTGTCTTCTAGAAGCACGGTCTTTTCATCTCGACCGCATCTGGACCATCGCCCATTAGCTTGAAACTGGCTGCTGCTAGCATCTAAGAACCACCCAGCATTTTCCATAATCTCGTCACGTGTTAAGCAGATATGCAGAGCGAGAATGTTAGCCGGGAGAAACCTTTTGGTTCTTTGGGTTTTGTTGGAGCTGCGACCGTGGTCTACGACGTATAACTTCTCATTTATTTGACTTGAGTGCGAATGAAACAAGGACACATGGGTGGAGCCAGAGCGCCAGAGAAGTGAGCGTGTTCAGCTAAAAGCCCTGTTTGGCTCGTTCCAATCCACAACGAGCGCCACGGGCCATCAGCGCGCATGGCCATTTGCTAATGCTTTGTAGCATGCAGGCTCGGGTAGGTTGCCCCACCTTCAGGTACGAGACTGTCGTCCTATGACTACCACATCAAACACCTCAGAAGCGTAGTATAATATCACTGGGACTATACCGTAGTCTTGATTTGCAAAAGATTAGAAGGTTGCAGTATCACATGTGGTATACCTGACCACCACGACCACATCACCGACTCGCCAGTTCCAATCCGTCGTACTGACACGTCCAGAAGTAAGTCAAACCCACCTTCTCAGCCAAGTGCCGCCTGCAGTCATCTCGTATTTTTGCAAACACATTCAAGCCAGACGTCTGCTCGTCAAACGAACTGGAATGACGTACCTCGCCCCTTGCTACCGGTATAACAGGCAACTAGTGGTTGCACAATCACGAGCACTTGGACAGACCTTCCAGCCACATCCCATCATCATTCGAACCACACCATGCCTGAGCCCCGGATCCCCACGACGGCCAACCGTACCGCGCTCGCGCCCTCCATTTCCACTTTCATCAGGCTTTTCCCAAAGCTTCGCTTGGGCAGCGAAGAGGGCTTTCATGCAGAGCGACGCCGCCATCTTGAAGTCTTTGGCATCCATGCGATTCCAAAAGAAAAGGTCCACGCCATTTATGAGGTCGAATTCACCGCTATTCGTGGGCCGTATGGGACCATTCCAATACGCGTGTTGTACCCTAAGAGCGGAGAGGAGCTGCGCAAAAAGGGCGAAGCGGCAGCGCTGATCTACTTTCATGGAGGGGGCTATACTGTCGGCAGCGTCGACGAGTTTGAGAACGGCCTGAGACTCCTTGCCGAGTGCTCAGGGGCGCAGGTAAGCCAAAAGTCACTCCGAGTGACCACCCAGCTCAAGTCATGGACCAGGTTTACGCTGTCGACTACCGCCTTGCCCCAGAGTTCAAGTTTCCCACTCAAATAGACGAGTATTCGACCGTCATAGACGCTCTTCTGGGCGACTTTGGTCGCATCCGCGGCGTTCACCCAGACCGTGTGTGCGGCGGCGGCGATTCAGCTGGAGGGAACATGACGGCAGCCATCACCCTTGGACGTCGCGACCACGGGCAAAAGAATCTCGCAGCCCAGTTGTTACTATACCCTGAAATGCGTCCACCGTTTGATACTCCAGCGGCGACAGAAAACAACTCGGGCTTCTACCTCGAGGCCAACGGCATCTTTGGCTTTGCGAGCAACTACCTGCCCCGCGGGCTGGCGCCCGGCTACAAGTACATCAGCCCTGGAATGCAAAACTCGGACTACCTAAAGGACCAGCCTCCCGCGGCCGTCTTCACGAGCGGATTTGATCCGTTGCGAGATGTGGGCGTCGAATATGCCAGCAAGCTGGATCAAGCAGGCGTGAGGGTACGCTGGTACCATTACGAGAACATGACACACGGCTGGCTGCAAATGACTGCATGGAGCGAGGAGGCCGTTCAGGCAGTGAGGGATGTTGCAGAGGAGGTTAGGAGGCTGGCGTACGGGAATCATATCTGAGCTCGTGGTGAGCATGTTCTTGAGTTGCATGGTACCTTGAGCTTTGGGTAGTGCAGTATAGCATTTTGTATCCATGAGAGCATATCTGGTTGCATAGATAATAGGAGAATATGACGCGGGGAGTTGTTGGTTCTGTGCTGATCCGGGCCTAGCTGAGTAGTGTAGATCAAGCAGCGGCGGTGACACCCCGGCCGCTTTGCGAAAAGCACCCCCGCAAAAACCAAATGAGACTGCCACCAATTTTGCTCTACCCATCTCTCATTAACTTTTGCGATCCAACGTTTCCGCAACCTCTCTGCCCTCATCCACAACCTCGTCTACAATCGCACACAATGCGCCAGACGCGAATCTTCGCAGGCTCCTCTCACCCGAGCCTGGTGGAGGGTATCTGCGATCGGTTAGGTCAACGTCCCGGCAAGACAGAGCTGCGCAAGTTCAGCAACGGAGAGACCAGTGTGCAGATACGTCAGTACCCTTGGTCGCCATTCCTCCTGCTTGCTGCCGCCTGAGCTTGAGCTGATAGTCACAAGAGACGTCTGTTCGTGACCAGGATGTCTTCATCGTTCAGAGCGGGAGCAGCACGTAAGTCGACTTTTCCATACCAACCCAAGCCATGCCACTGACGGCGTTTAGCATCAACGACAATGTCATGGAGCTCCTCATCATGATATCAGCCTGCAAAGGCGGCTCGTCCAAGTCCATCACTGGTAATTTGGAGCACGCGACACGTTGGTCGGCCCAAGGCAGCTGACCCACCCACAGCTGTCATGCCCTACTTTCCATACTCGCGCCAGAGTAAAAAGAAGTCTCATCGCGGCGCCATTACCGCTCGCATGATCGCCAACCTCCTGCACGTTGCCGGTGTGACTCACGTCATCACCATCGACCTCCACGCCTCGCAGATGCAGGGCTTCTTCAAGTGCCCTGTTGACAACCTCGTCGCAGAGCCACTCCTTGCTCGCTGGATCCGTAATAACGTCCCCAACTGGAGAGATTGCGTGATTGTATCGAAAAATGCCGGCGGTACGAAGCGAGTGACGAGCTTGGCGGATGCATTGAAGCTGAGCTTTGGCATCGTGACAACGGACAGGAGGCGCCCAGGGGTGTCCGAGGGAGGCTTGAGCATGTCAGGAAGCGCCATATTCGAGAGAATGGACATGGATGGCACTTACGAGACTCGTGGCCTCATTGAAGAGGATCTGGATGCCCAAAACAATGTTGGCAAGCAACCTGCTGCCAAGGGCGATGATGAAGAAGACCTCAAGGAGCGTCCACGTGCCATTTCAAATGCGCACGCCAATCGCATTGCCAATGGAAACGCAGTCAATGCCGTTCCCTCGAGCCCCTTGGTCAAGTCATCGCGCGCGGAATCAATTGTGGAGGCCGACTTGCCGGCCTCCCCCAGGGCTCACATGCTGAGGACTGTCACAGCCCCGCCAACCATGGAGGACACAAATGACGAGTATATTGACGAGGTGAGTCAAGTCGTATCTCTTGTCAAGACCCAGACTCATAGATTCAGCGTGCCCGTGACGTTATCCACGGTCGTCTGGTTCACGGACATATTGTGGACGAGGATTTTCCCTCGCCCGCCATGTCCGCCGTTTCATTCAAGAACAGAACCCAACGGGGCAGCTCCGACGATGACGAGCCCCCAGAGCACATGCTTTGTTCTATGATTTCGACAGCGTCATGTGAGGAGCCCGAGCTCTCCCAGCCCATGGGAGGCTCCCACGACGCTGGTGACACCTCGGATGCTGAAGAAGAAGACCTCAAGAACCCAGAGCTCGAGACCACTGTCACTCTTGTCGGCAACGTGCGCGACCGACCCGTCTGCATCGTCGACGACATGATTGACAAGTCTGCCTCTTGGATTGCAGCCGCCGAGACAGCCGTTAAGCGCGGCGGCGCAACCAAGGTCTATTGCATGGCGACCCACGGTCTTTTTGGAGGCGGCTGTCTCGAGGAGATGGAAGAGTGCGAGTGCATCGAGCGCATCATCGTCACCAACTCATTCCCCATCCCTGAGGAGAAGCGCGCCCGCTGCAGCAAACTGACGATCCTCCCTGTCGAGAGCTTGCTCGCCGAAGCCATTCGCCGCAACCACCACGGTGAAAGCATGAGCCAGTTGTTCATGCACAACTGGTAGCCAACGGCCCGAATGACATTTCTTTTCATCGATCAACCACTTTCACTCGAAGTGTTTCATCTACACATCTTTCGGCGTTGCTGGTTCATTTTCGGTGACATAACCATTACCCTCGGAAACAGGAGCTCACCCCCTCGACCAAGGGACTCACTCGGACACCGAAAAACACGCCGTCGACCGGCGGGATCGGAATGGCATTGATATGAGATGCCGGCTGTTTTGGCTTGTCATTAGCGTTGGCGCTACGGGCGTTTCTGCGTGTTTACTGTTTTCGATGTGTTGCTTTCTTGCTTGCATGGAAAGGCGAAGCAGAGATGATGGTACGTACAACCACTAACACCCAAAAAACAACATGTCAAAAAGCAGAAAGAAGGCCAAGGGCTGTTGTAAGTCTACGCAATTTCTCAATTACCTTTTTCTCTTTCTCTTTTCCCGCATCAATCGTGATACCCTCAAACACACATGACCCAGCGATGCAGACCGTTTCGGGTCTGCAGGGGCGGTCCTTTGCCTTTGATGGCAATGCAGGGCCGTCCCTAACGGAGCGTTGGTAGAGCAAGCAACCGCCTGTCCGGCCGTCCTTTCGGGGGCGATTGGTCAAGCGGCCGGAATCGAATGCGTCGTGCCCGTACCGTACGAATCTCTCGGGCGGCGCGCATGGGTACGGCGCAAGAGAACCTCTTGGACATTTGGCGCCTGGTGGATGTTGAGCTTGAGGCGGGAGCGAGAGGTAGAGAAGAAGAAATAAGGATGGGGACGGGGAAGGGGGGGAGGGGAATTCGCTGGCAGGTGTTGGTGTTCAAGGAGGAGGCATGATGAAAGAAAGAGTAGTGAACTTATTCGGAAGCCGAAGGTATTTCAATGTCCGCAGCGAATGCTTAGTGATTTTTTGTTCTACAGACGCAACCAACATGTTTCCGTGCTGTGCTGCCCCTCCCTATCATCATCTTCATCCCTCTGGTATTCATCTCTGCCTCGCCTCGCGCTCCCCCCCCTCTTTCATCCAATTTCTCCCTCACGAAACATTCTCTTCTATGGCTGAGGCATACACGCCACTGAACCAACCAATCATGCCGCGCCGCGCTGATACATGGTCGGCCTTATTGATAAGAGATATGATCAACCGATATGGAGAGAGAGAGAGCGATACCGATAAGGAAGCTGTGGCTGGGATTTGTGGGGTTCGGGACGATAAGGACGGAAGCTCGAGCTTGAGCTTGAGCTTGCTTGAGCTCCTGGCTGCCAGCTGAGGGAACGGTATTGACGTTTTTTCATGAGAAACAGAGGGGAACAGTGGATTCACCGACATCCGGGTGTTTAGCATCCGGCGCTAGCCAATCTTTGACCATGGTGTATCTTGTTGTGAAATCTTTGTTTAGTTGCCGTGTCCCGTGTTCCATCTTATACATGCGTGCGTCAGTCTGTCCATATTACCGCCGTCGTCCCAGGAGTCCATGCTTTCCGTGCTAGTTGCGTGCTTGGCCACGAGACCCATGGATATCAGAAATCATCAGAAAAAGGTAGGAGAAGGGAAAGGAAAGTTGTTGATTGTGGAGTTTGGTTGCATAGTGGTGTTGTGGCGTAGAGACGTGACATTCGGACGCAGGACGGGATTTTCCTTGGTTGCTGCTGCTGCTGCCAAAGGGTCTCGACAGTCGTATTTTGGAGCCAATGCATGAAAGGGCAAGAGGGAAAAGTTAGACAAAACCCAAAATTCTCCATGCGCGCCGGCACAGGCTGGGGGATGTAAACTTGACGACCAAAAAAGAGCTTTTGTGAAGTGTTCCGTGGAACGTGGGATGCCGCTGTACCAGGGGGATGCTGGCTCGCCGTGACAAAACGAGTCGAGTCGATGCCCTCGTTCCATCCGGATGCATGGCCCAGTACCGAACGACGGAGAAGGCTGGATGAAAAGCAAAGAAGAAGTGCAAGCAATGGCGCGCAGCGCGTCATCAGGTATCGCTCAGCAAAAATCAAAGAGAAAAAAGTGTAGGGTACGGATGACCTTGTCGCTCAGTTGGATTGCGACGCCGTGGATGCGGGCGTCGAGGTCGCGCTCTCGTCAACAATGTCCGAGAGACGCATCTTCTTTTGCCGCGGGCCTTCGCTCCTGTACTCTGCCAGCTCGTTTTCGAGCTCTTCGACCCGGCGCTTGAGTTCGGCCTCGCGTATGTGTGCCTCCTCCAGTTGGTTCTGCATCTGCTTCTCATTGTCGAGGGCCCGCGCCTCGCTGTCTCGAGCAGCACGTTCGCTCTGCTCCAGCTCCGCGACCCGACCTCTAAACAGGTCGTTGATGACTTCGAGTTCGCTCACGCGCGTGCGCAGTGTAGTGTGGCCATCGTAGGACATGGGTGGTTCGACGCCGTGGGAGCCATTTATCGACGAGGCCGAGGGAGAAGGCTGGCGGGGCGGCATGAAGGATGGGAGCGACGCGGATTGGAATTCGTGGCCATTGAGCGTGACACCATCAAAGACATGCTGTGGCGCAATGTTGGAGGGATGGTGGCCGAGGCCTGGAGTGCCAGTGCGCGACAAAGGGGAACCGGAGCGGTCCGAGTGACCTGGAGCTCCCTTGGGCGCGTCGTGGTGGATGAGCGCTTTGGCTTGCTGCGCGAATCCCGTCGCAACAGAGGCAGCGTTCATGCGGCCGCCAATATTGCCGTTATTCTCAGTCGCGGGCTGTGACATATTAGACGCATGCGAATAATGAGGCAATTGAGAGAACTCACCTTCTTCTTGGTGCCTTGACCGGACGTCTTGACGCGGTTCCTGCTCTTGATAACGTCCGTCTTGAGGCTTATCGGGCGTGGGCGGCCGTGCAGCTTGAGGAACAAGCCGCAGGCGTTGCAGAGGACGGAGCCGACCTCATCGCGGCGCCAAAGAGGAGTGGTGCTGGTGGAGCAATTGCAACACTTTGGAATCTGCTGGTTATCAGGAGTCAGAGCGAGCGAGGCCGACATGTTGGTGGTGTTGGAGGAGGGCTAGGGACGTAGAAAGCGGATGGACGGTGTTGTCGATAGGAGAGATAAGAGACTCGGGAGGGGGCCAGTCGGTCGTCAAGTCGTCAAGTCAGGCCGGGAAGAGATTTCGCGCGGCCCGGCACTTGCACCACTCCAGTCGACGGCGGCCCCCACGTCACGTCTTCCGCGTGCCAAATGCTTTGTACCAGACCGTCCCACGACCACAACCACCCGAACTAAACTCACCGGATTCTGACCGCCCGATACTGCTGGCGCGCTCGTCGCGTAATTCATGCTGTGAGCAGCGACATTCGGAAGAGGTCTGCGAGCGCATTGCTTTATTAGTGTGGGCTTATCAAAGATCGGCTCGCTTGATAGTGACTTGCCTGCTTTCTGCGTATGGCGACGACGTGGCCGTGGATGCAATCGAGGTCAGGGCCGACAGGCTGGGAAGCTGAATGCCCGGGCTGTGGCTGCGGTGCCGCTGTGCGATGGGAGTCAAGCTGCCTGGCTGCGGCGACGCCGACGACGCGCGCGAGATGCTCAGGCCGATGGACGGCAGCGACGGTCTTTCATCGAGCGTTGTGGGCGCGTTGAATGGCGGGAGTTCGTGCGGGTGACTGTAGTTGCCGATGGCCGCAGGCCGGTTGAGCAACGAGATGGCGAGTGCGGAAGCCGTGGCGAAGACTGTGAGAGAAACGCGTCGCGCTCCTCAATGGCAGTAAGTGGTGTTGTTGGTTGTCGAAGTGAGCTGCAGCAGTAGTGGCAGGTGAGAGCATGGGGAAGTACGGAAGCACACGACGCGATAAAAGCCAAAAGGCACTGCGAATAAGGGGCCACTGGGCTTGAGTGAAGCCAGGGATGGGATAAAAGAAGCACATCACGGCGCCAACATGCTAATTTTACTCGCTCGTAGTTGCGGGTTGCACAATTTCACGATCGACAGGCACGCCAGCAAGTCCAAGTGGACGCTGGGCCGGGACGATCTGCCGCTGGCTGGCTGGCTGGCTGGCAACAAACCCAGCCCTCGGTGTGTTTGTGCTTCTCTTTTGCTGTCGTCGCTCTCTCCCGTTCTCTCGTCCAGGGGCTCAGGTCGACCGTCTCATTAAACATGGCAAAAGTCGCGTGTCACGCGTTCCCCTAAGCATTGCAGCCACCAGGTACCATTGACGCCTCGCCTGGCTCCGCTGCCGGGAAATTCGGCCATGCGGTGGAAATCATTCGTGTCTCAGCCTCGAGACGGCCGACGAGAAGGAGTTGCATCGACAATCAACCTCTCCAAGATCTGCGGCCCGTCCACCGACAGGGGTGCTGATAAGATATGCGATACACCGACCCCTGATCACTCGAGGCTCCAAGCCAGCGCCAGCATCCCGATGATATCAGATAGGGATGGGGAGGGCCATAGCATTTGGGATTAGAGAACTGGGCAAAGACGTTCCAGGAGGCAGACATTTACACACGCTTGGAATCGATCGATTCGTGGGCCATGTGCCAAGTGCCCCATGCTTGAGCCGAATTCCTCAATTCTGCATGGAGCCACGAGAGAGATGCTCCAGAATGTCAGCAGAAGGGTCACTCTCTCTCTCTCTTTCTCTCTCTCTCTCTCCCTCTCCCACTCTTGCAAGTTTGAGGACATCAACCGCCGTTGACATTCGCAGTGACGTCTCACAGCCCTAGGGCCGAGGGCCGCTGCAGTGGAGCACGGAAAGGGGGCCTATGAGGCGCCAGCCTGTGGCGCAGAATGCTTGCACGCTAGCAGCCGGCCGTCTGATTGGCTGTGCACCGCCACTAGACCTGGTTGCCGCCCTGGACACTTACGTGGCGCACGTGTAGCGGCAACGTCTTCTCAAGCGTGTCTGCAGCCGTTGTCATAGCTCCGCCCAGGGAATGAGGCTCAGCATCCTCCCGCTCCCCTGCGCGTCGCCTCCTCTTGCTCACGTAACAAGCCATCGACCATGTCCAAGGGAAGGCCAAACCTCTCTGGCTACGCCCGCATCGCCCAGGCCGAAGAAGAAGACCAAGAATTCCTCGACGACTCGGAAGATGACGATCCCTACCGTGGCCACTCTTCCCTCGGGGGTGCTCCTCGATACGCTCCCATCCAGCCGAAGCGCGATTCGCGCATGCCCTCGTCCACCCTCGACTCTCCCCACCGCAGAGCTCCAGGCCTCCGCGCTCGCAGCAACTCGGGCGTCGACATCAAAGCTATCAACGCCCGCCTTGAACGATGGGCGGATGAGATTGCCTCCAAGTTCAAGATTCGTCGAGTGCGCGGCAAGACACCAGATGAGGAGCAACTCGAGATTCACCACTCGGTTTTTCAGGCACCAGATTGGATCCGGCCGGCCACGGCCGAGACACTGATCAAGGACTATGACTCGTTGCAGACGGACCGCTTGACGAAGTTGCAATTCGACGACTTTGTCGAAAGCGTTCAAACCGCCATTGAACTCGGCGTTCACCCAAAGCTCATTTCCCAGGGCAGCTCAGGCAGCTACTTTGCCCGCAACGCCGACGGCAAGGTGGTTGCCGTCTTCAAACCCAAAGACGAGGAGCCGTACGCTTCCCGCAATCCTAAGTGGACCAAGTGGATTCACCGAAACTTGTTTCCATTCTTCTTCGGCAGAGCCTGTCTGATTCCCAACCTCTCGTACGTCTCCGAAGCTGCTGCCTACGTCCTCGACACCCAGCTCCGCACCAACCTCGTACCCTACACCGACATTGTCTCGCTATCCTCCAAATCCTTCTTCTACGACTTTTGGGACCGCCGCGCATTCTACAGGAAAAAGAAGCCATTGCCAGCTAAGGTCGGCAGCTTTCAGATATTTCTCAAGGGCTTCAAGGATGCAAACGTCTTTCTGAGGGAGCATCCGTGGCCAGACCAGCACAATTCTGGTGCTCGCCCAGGCGCTGGGAGGCGAAAAAAGCGGCGATGGACAGAAGACTGCCGACCGAGTGGCCCCTCATACTCAGATGACGAAGATGACGAGCGACCTCTGACAGCAGACGAAGCGGAACGGCGGCGTGGGTTCTGGACCGAGCGGCTCCAGCAGTCCTTTAGAGAGCAGCTCGAGAAGCTGGTCATCCTGGACTACATTATGCGGAACACGGATAGAGGCCTCGACAACTGGATGATTCGAATAAACCAAAAAACGGAGAAAGCGAGCATAGTGGCCGAGCCACCGCAAACTAGTGGCAGAGCTAATGGTTCTCCAAGCGAGCCCTACACACGACAAGAACCGATGGTAGCCACGAGCCGGTCAAACACGCCAGCGAATGCACCACCGGACGATGACGGGCCGACGGTATCCATCGGCGCTATTGACAACAGTTTGTCCTGGCCGTGGAAGCATCCCGATGCGGTAAGTTGTCCAGAGATGATTCCATGTCAAATCTAATGCGCGACAGTGGCGGAGCTATCCTTTCGGCTGGCTATTTCTCCCGGTATCTCTCATCGGCCAACCCTTTTCAGACGCAACACGGCGACACTTTCTGCCTCTTTTGACGTCAAAGGTCTGGTGGTCGGAAACGCAATTGGCCCTGCGCAAGTGCTTTTCGCAAGACGCCGACTTCAAAGAGCGCATGTTTGCGCGACAAATGGCCGTCATGAAAGGCCAAGCTTGGAACGTCGTTGAAACTCTTAAGACTGCGGACCATGGGCCGCTCGAATTGACGCGGCGGGCGCGCGTTTGTGTCTGGGACGATCTCGTGGACATACCAGTCGCCGTCCCGCTGCAGCGTCCGAGCCAGGAGATGCGGCGGCAGCAGGAAGATCTTCAGGTCGCCGACGAGCAGGAAGAAATGGACATTAGCAATGCCCTCGGTCGGTCGGCACCAACGCCACAACACCACGACCTGCTCGGTCTGGACTCGTCGCCACCTCACGGCAACCGCTTCAACATTTCGCGCGAGTCGAGCACCCTCAATATACACGAGGTCGAGCGGCCGTCGCCCTCCAAGTCGCGCCTGAGCTACGACGGCCCGCGACGGTCAAGACCGAGCCCGGATTCGCGGAGGCGCCGCTTCAGCTTCAGCGTCCGTGGGGTCGGTGGGCCCGTCGTATATGGCGATGATGACATCGAGGGCGATCTGGGCTATGCGGCGGCCGAGGACATGGAGGGCAACCGCAAGCGCGTCATCGTGGAGCGTTTGGAAACGGTCAAGAGCAAAAACCCGGTCTTTACGTGGTGCTAGTCTATGCGTGTCCATGTGGAAGGCGGTTATTTTGTCGTTGTCGTTGGTGCAGTAGGGCAGTGTCGCGTTGGATAGATAGGTATGATGTCTCCGGGGCGGCTGGTCCTGACGGCTCTCTAGCCACGACGCGGAAGCGACCAAAAGGGGCATGGACGGCGTTTTTGGTGTTTTCTTTGGGATGCAAACAATGCCACCGCATAGTGTGCGCTTCCATGTGTGCCACGGTTGTATCGAAACGTGGATATAAAAAGTGGGATCATTCGAGCAAACAGTCGACATGCATTGCATAGAGTGCATTATTTAAATAGAGTGGTCCGGTTCATCGCGCTGTGCCCTGAGGGCATTCCACAAGTCGCCGAATCCATGGGCGTGACTTTATTGAGCTTGTTGATTTTCAGTGGTGAGATGATGTCACAACCAAAGTGGCTAGCGCGACATGGACGATCGGCGACGGGACGCTCTCGCTGCACTTTGCCGGACAGAGTGACTCGATGCACCCAACCACATCCAGAACACCAAGTCCATCATCGAGGTCGCCTTTGAATCACGACGAGAAGAGCTTTGCGTAAGTACCATCTTCAGCTTTTCTGCTTGGGAGAGGATGGGCGGCTGAGCGCATGAGCGCATTCACCTCCACCTGGCGACGCGTGATTGTGATGCCACATTTATCCTACCACACCATGTCATTGCTGCAGTCGCTTTCTTTCTGTATCATGTTCTTCGAGGCTCACCAGCTGCGGCGTCTCTCTTCCTTCACTGTCGAGTCTCCCAGTCAGTCAGTCATCACTGGCCAACCAAAGCCCGTGCTCACTTTGCTTGTTGCTCTGGTGTGCTGAGAGAGAGCCCTCTCATCCTTCCAATTCTATCATCGCCACTCTTTCTCTTCAACCCCGTCCTCTCTTCTTAGTCTCTCTCATCACCCCCTTTTCAATTCAATCTCCGCTTCGACTCCCCACCACCTTTGTCGCCTTGTGGCTTGAGTCTGCTTGGCCCCGTTCATCATCTACACTCTCTCATCTATTCAGCCGTCCACCCTTCTGCTTTAATTTCAACCTCAACCTCAGCCTCGGCCTCGGCATTCATCACCAAACCCTCGTGTCGCCACTTGAGTTGTTCTACTCGTCGCTGCTGCACATCCTCCCCCATCCTCTCTCTCATCTTCTTCTTCGCTCTCATCAACAACCATCCTTCCGCTTCCACCACAGCTCCAGCTTCCATCACGCCCAGCTCGTGCGCCACTTGAGGCCGTCTGCTCGGCGTTGTCGATCATCTGTCCTATCAATCACTTTCTCTTCACATTATTGCTCGCCTTCCCTTCTTCTCCCTCGAGCACTTCCTTCAATCTTCACTCGAAGATGGCTAAACAGGCTGACATCGCGATTTTGGATGTTGCTGGTGCGGAGCCTCCCATACTGATCAGCCCACCCGCTGCTCATCGGGACGCTTCACATCGCTTGCCGTCATCGCCTTCGTCGACATCGCCAGAGTCTGCACTTGGGCATGACACGTCAGATCACCGCTTGCTAACCCCTGGTAAAGTTGAGTCGCCCACGCTCGCTGGCTCCGACGGCCACAACTGCGTCGAGCTCGAGCAGCTTTCCGCAGATTCAGCCGACGAAGGCGTAGAATCAGCCTCACATAAGACTTCGCGATTCGACAGTCCGGTACCCACCATCGAGCAAGATTCCTTCGCGCCGATTCTCCCCCAAGGCCAGCTTGAGCAGGAGCGAGACCCAGATGCCATGTCAGCTATCGATCCTCGTATGCTGCTCAACCCAAAGGGCAAGGGCTCCGCCAAGCGCCAGCGCACTGACTCTCCGCCCGGCGAACCCAAACGCCCGCGCGTGGAGCAGGCTAAGTATGATCCTCGAGCACTGTTGAATCCCAAGGCCGCTGCTGTGGAGCAAGAGGGGCAGTCCCAGTCGCAATCGCCCAAAAACGAGGAGGGTGTTGGCCCCGAGATGGGCTCAATGATTGAGCGCATGCACGGAATCCAGCGCCGCGAGGACCAGCCCATGAAAACAAAGCATGATGCCCAGTCTGTCAAAGAAGGAAAGGCTGAGACCAAGAAGAGCAAGTTCAACGGCGCGGGAGGCAGTCGCGTGCTCAGCGAGTATGTTGCTGAAAAGAAGAAGGAGGGCGCAATGGAAGTGGGCCCGTCTACCATCGTTGACCTTACCAGTTCGTCGTCCTTCATTTATTCTATTTTGCGCTTGATGCTGACTTTCACAGACGACAACGAAGACGATAAAGCAGACGACGATCTTGTGGTCACAGGAGTTGCTCCAGTCCCTGAAGAAGCCCGGAAGGCGTTCGGATTCAATAATGAAGCCAACAGAACGGTCTGTCTTGGAAAGCTCGAGGAAGCCTACGCCAATTACACTGTTGTGCCCAGCCCTGCTGCTGGCTTTTCCGGTTCTTCTACAGTATGGCCAGCAATCAAGGTCACTTTTCGTCGCCGCCCGGGACAGCACAACTTTGTCATCACACTGGTCGACGCCAGGGGTGTGGACTTTGGCCAGCTGGACATTCGGGCTGCCATGGCCTTGGTTCCACTCCTCGATGCATCGGCTCTGAATGTTGGGGTCAAATGCCGGATCGATCCACGAAAAAAGAGGAGTGGTGATGTCGCTGGTGGTCCAGCTTCGGGTCGGCTCCCATTGAACGTCACCCTCTTTGCCCCTCGCAAGCACGCCAAATCCATTGGCAGGGTTCTCAGTCAATCTCAGAACTGGCTTCGCGTACCGACACGTTCGATTGGAAACTATCCATACGAAAATCCACAAACAATTGAGTCTGCAGCGCCTAAGAATCGCATGCCAAGCTCTTCGACAACCTACACCATCACCCGGACTCAGGAAGAGATTCGTTCTGACGTCATCAGCATGTTCGATTCATTGGCCAAGTCAGGCGACATTCCCGAAATGGAACCACCAAACGAGCTCATTACTACGCCGCTTCTCCCTCATCAGAAGCAAGCTCTACATTTCATGACGTCACGGGAGAAGGCAGACAGCGAGAATGGCTTGTGGAAGCTCTCAGCCGGTTCAAAATGGTACAACATCATCACTGGAATCGATTACAAGCGCAAGCCAGAGCCCGTCCGTGGTGGAATCCTTGCCGACATGATGGGACTTGGAAAAACCCTCGAAATCCTCTCCTTGATTGCTACGACCAAGCATGAGGCCCGGACCTTCGCCACCATGTCACCTTCCCAGGTTGGCGTTGATGCCAATGGCGGTGGCTCTGATACTTCCCGCCCGTCCGTTCTCTTGAGATGCAATTCTGGGGCGACGTTGCTCATATGCCCGCTCAGTACGATTGCCAACTGGCAGGAGCAAATTGCCGCGCATACCAAAGGTCTCAACTACTGCATTTACCATGGACCCAACCGCGAAACTGTCGCCAGGGAGCTCGCCAAATACGACATTGTCATTACGACATATAATGTTGTTTCCAGCGAGCACAACCAGTCCAGGCCACTTTCTCAGATCAATTGGTTCCGCATTGTCCTTGACGAAGCGCATGCGATTCGCAGCCAGTCCACCAAGCAAAGTCTAGCCTGTTGTGCCTTACAAGGACAGAGACGTTGGCCTTTGACTGGTACCCCTATTCAGAACCGCCTTGGTTTGTGCTACACTTCTCCTAATTTCAATTTTTTGCTGATTTGATTTAGAGGATCTTGGCGCTCTTATCAAATTTCTTCGCGTCAAGCCTTTTGACGAAAAAAACGGGTTCGCCCAGTACATCGTGACTCCATTCAAGAATGCGGACCCGGAGATCTTGCCGAAGCTTCGCGTTCTGGTAGACACGATCACTCTACGGCGCCAGAAAGACAAGATTAACCTCCCTAATCGCCATGACCTGGTCGTGCGGCTGGACTTTTCCTTCGACGAACGACAGCTCTTTGATCTATTTGCAAAAGACACGTTTCGCAAAATGCAAGCTATGACAGCCGGACGGCAGTCCCTTGCGAAAAATGATATGGGCCATGTTCTCAAGGCAATCAGCCGTCTTCGCCTGATTTGTGCTCATGGCGCGGAGCTTCTAAGCGACGAAGATATGAAGATTGCTGAGGGCATGACCATGAAAGGTGCCATTGAGATTGACGACGATGACGATGATGAACAGAATAAAAGGTCGACATTGACCGAGAAACAAGCCTACAGCATGCTCAACCTGATGAGGGAGAGCGAGATTGACATTTGCGCCCTTTGCGACAAGCAGCTCGGCAGCCAGACTAGCACAGAAAACTCGGACGACGAAATGGGCGGTACCAAGGATCGGGACCATACCATCGGATGGATGACGCCGTGCTTCCACCTTCTCTGCTCCTCCCCTGAGTGTTTAGACACATACAAGGCACGCCTGAATGCTGCAACGGCCAAAGACTCGACTTCCTGGGTTGACTTTGCGGATTGCCCGTTGTGCAATGCGTGGGTCCGCAAGTCATTGTTTGAGCTCAAGCAAAGCGAACTTGACAGAGAGGAAGCAGCAAAGGTGCGTGTCACCGCAAACATGAACCCCTCCACGGCGAAAAGAATTGCCCGCTATGGTGGCCCCCACTCCAAGGTCAAGGCCCTCATTGAAGACCTTCAACGCAATCAACTGTGGAGTAGAGCCCACCCTGACGAGCCACCCATCAAGAGCGTGGTTTTTTCTGGCTGGACCAGTTACCTGGACTTGATTTCTATCGCGTTAACGGATCAAGATATCACTCACACACGTCTCGATGGCAGCATGTCGCGCCAAAAGCGCGCCGACGCCCTCTCCGCCTTCAAGAACGACACAAGTGTCGAAGTCATCCTCATCTCCATTGCCGCCGGCGGCCTCGGTCTCAATCTCACCACGGGCTCCAAAGCCTACGTCATGGAGCCACAGTACAATCCTGCAGCTGAAGCGCAGGCCGTCGACCGCATCCACCGTATTGGCCAGACCCGCGAGGTTACGGTCACCCGCTTCATAATGAAAGACAGCTTTGAGGAGAGGATGCTCGAGCTCCAGCAGAAGAAGAAGGACCTCGCAGACTTGAGCATGAACCGCAATGTCAAGCTCGACAAACACGAGTCGGCGAAGCGCAAGCTAGAGGACTTGCGGAGTTTGTTCCGCTAGTCGTGGACCCGCAGAGACGCGGATGGGAATTGAGTGCGGAGCGTTGAATGCATATCCATGCGCAAGGAGGCTTTGCTCCGCTGGACAAGGCTCAAAGTGGTGGAGCAGACGACGCCGGCGACTGCGCCATTGATGGCTTTCTCGGATTGGGTCCTTTGCTCGCGGCTCTATCGTTATGACGGTACCTACTTGGAGACACTGCGTGTCCACAACTACACTTGCTAAGCGGCATTCGGAATCCCCGCTCCACTTGGCTACAAGTCTACGCTCTTGCATTCTCCTGCTGCAAAAGAAGGGCCTCCTACTCTTACTTCCTCAGTTCATTTCCTCAACACCGCGCACCCGGAGCATTCATGCATTCCTGCATTCGGAATAGACAGATGACCTTTAATCCCACTTACCCGCATGCGCACTTGCATCGGTATGTCCATGAGCCCTTGGCTTGGTTCTTGCGATGGCGACTTTTATTTTTTATATTTTCTCTTTTCTTCAGTCTTCATCGGCGTGCAGCTGTCTACAGGCGGCAACAACGCGGTTCTGGCGGCATTGCATTTCCCCCTTTCTACTATTTCTTCATTACTTGCACCTAATCCTGGCACCACGGACGATTTCCACTTTGCAGGTCATTTTCATACTCTTTTCTGTCCGGATTTTTCGTTGGTCGTGGTCCCAGTTTTAACATTTCCTTTTTCTTTTCTTCCTCTTTGTGGCTTTGGGCTTTCAGAAACGGGGAATTGGCGCAGGGAGCGGCACGTTTTCCGTCCTCTTTGCACATTACACTTGCTCTTGGGCTTGGTTGGCACTGCGTTGGTCGTCGGGTCGACGAAACAGAGGCGATGCGACGAGCAAGGAAAGGATGATGCAGGCAGGCAAATTCAAAGTCGGTCCTGGACGTGACGTTGGGCACTAGGCGGCAGTAGGTAGGCATTGGACATGCGAATCGGATGCCGAATCAAAGGCAAGCAGAGCGGCTCCGTCGGTCGAGTAGGTTGGGTTAGTTCGGTCGAAGTCATCATCGAGGGGGTTTTTCAAAAACATACCGTCATTAAAACTGGACTGGTTTTCTTTTTCCTCTCTCTCTCGCGGCTTTCTGCCTGCCTGCCTAGTTTTTGTTCTGTTATGGTGCGTTGGTGGTATAGATTCCACGCAAAAAAAAAAAACAAAAAAAACACATATGTACACATGGGCAGAACAGAACAGAACAGAACAGAACAGAACAGAACAGAACAGAACAGAACAGACGAGCAGGAGCAACGGCGATTCGAGAGGCTCACCCGCACGGTCGAATCTTCAAAGTCCCAGTACGCAAACGGACGGGCGGACGGACAAACAAACAAACGGTAACCACCACTGCCCCGCTGACTGGCTTGCTTGCTTGCTTGCTGGCTGGCTGGCTGGCTGGCTGGCTAACTGGCGACGGCCCAGGAAGATGTCTAGGCATTGAAGCTGCCGGCGGGCCCTGTGACAGACATGCAGCTGCCTGCAGGATCAATCGATTTCGACGTCGACTGCCTGCCTGCCTGCCTGCCTGCCGCGGTCTTTGTCCAGAGCAAGCCCATCTCGTCCAGAGAGAAGCACCGTCTGTCTCTCATTCGGCGCTCAGCTTGCAGCTTGCAGGGCAGGGCGCACGCGCGCGCGTCCCTTTCGGTGCAGCCGGATCTCATCAACCACTCCCGTCGAGGAATGATGGCTTTTTGTTGGCTCGAGATTTTTTCAAAAAAAAAAAAAAAAAGAAGTTTTTTTTTTTTTGGTGGTCCTTTTTCCCTTTGATTTTTTCTTTGAGATTTTTGAGATTTTTTTTTTCTTTTTCTTTTTTATACATGTGTCTGTGTCATTCTTGTTGGTATGTTTGGTTTGACAGTTGCCATCGGGACTTCGTCCGAGCTTCTACACGCCGTGCAACAGAAGAAAAAGGGGGGGGGGGGGGGGGGGGGCCGGTTTTTAAGGGCCAGGCCCCCCCCCCCACCCCCCCGGACCGGCCGGGCCCCGCCCCCC
>JAIFKG010000025.1:0-16060 GCA_020351975.1 Phyllosticta ampelicida | reverse complement strand
GGGTGGGGGTTGGTGCTAGGGGGCCTCACCCAGGTCGAAGAGTTCGCCCAGATAGGGGCGTAGCGGCGTGGGAATGACGATTTTGGTGACTCCAAAGTCGACAAAGTAGACGCAGAGGATGGGGATGGCGGCAAACGCGGGGATCAGAATCTTGTGCCGCCAGCGAATGTCGAACAGGTCGTCCCCAATGCCGAGAAGAACGACGGATTGCAACGAGAGAATGGCAGACAGGTAAGATGCAAGCTACGACAACGTGTCAGAAAAGAGACAAGAGACTGAGGGGGATGAAATGTAAAAACCTTGCTATGCGGAAAGCGGTGGAGAAAGCGGCCGGTTTCGACCTCTTGGACGTGGACGAGAAAGTCCCTGTTGCCGCCTCCAGAGGTGGCGGCAACAATATCCTTGTAGAACGGAAATGGAATGAAGACGATGAGAATGAAAAGATAGACGGTGGCACACACGGCACCCATGGTTTCTGGAATCTCGACGAGCTTGGGCTTGGACATGTCCTTGCCCTTGAAGCCGGCGCGCACAAAGGCGTCGCCGAGCCAGCGGACGAGAGCATAGCAGCTGGCAAAGGCAATGCCACTAAAGGCCAGCGATGCGATCAAAGGCTCGCCATCGCCGTCAAACGTATTGGCAAGTACAGCCAAACAGGCGGCCAATAGGGAGAGGAGCGTGAATTGCTCAGGGCGGGAGAGTGATCCAGCCATGCTCAGCGGCGCACCGCTATTCGCTGGGAGATGCGTGCAGCCGCAGCGAGTGCACAGGACGACTTGTAACCTGTGTCGGTGGTTGTGGTGACATGTGGTTGTGGGCGTGGGAGAGAGGAAATGGAGGTATATTAAGACCGGCTGCTGTTGTTTGTCCTCTTCCACCTCCGCAAACTCTGCGCTAAACGCTTTCTGGACATCGAGCCGAAGCTACGACCACTTTTCCGTCGAACTCTCTTGATAGTCATCTCGTCTCGTCCCATGGCCCCGCCAAACGACGAGTTCCAAGCACAACTCAACGACGTCAGCAGGAAGCTTGCTCTCCCGGGCTTTCTGAAGAACCTGACTCCCTCCCGCCTGCCGTCGCAAGCTGCCAGCGACGCATCAGGCAGCTCGCCCAAAGATAGGGACGGCCCGGCCCATCGTCGCGCGCGCTCCTTCGCGTCGCCGCTTCACGATACGCACGCCGAGCAGCCTTTTGACGCCGACAACCTGCGCAAGAGCGTGTCTCTGCTGCTGTCCGCCTCCAATGAGTCGGCATCCGAAGCCTACCCCGAATTGTGCCACTCTGAAGCAAGAAGCCGCGGCGCCTGGGTCAAGATGGCTACCACCGGCGCCTTTTCTGTCTTCGATCACGGCCACCAGGACCTGGTTCTAGCTGTCGACTTCAATTTCTTCGGCACGCGTATGGTCACGGCTTCTTCTGACCATCGCGTCAAGGTCTGGGACCGCCGCGAAGATGCTTGGACCCTGGTTGACAGCTGGAGGGCCCATGACGCCGAGGTTGTCGATGTAAGTCTGTTTCCTCACTGCTGTGTATCTTCTCACCGCATTTGCGGTTGAGTGCTGCCCATGTCCTACCCCGCAGTGGCTGTATGCCCATGTCCCTGTCGGGCTGCTCGAATGCTCCATGTAGTCACGCTGCTCGACATGGACATGCCCCTATGTCAAGACGCTCGAATTTCATAAGTCCCCGTCGAGCTGCTTGAATGCTCCCCAGACCCCTCAATTGCGTTACAGATTTTTCACCAAGTAACTCTGCGCCGTCATTCGGCAATTCCCCGCATGCGCTAAGTAGACTTAGGTGAAATGGAACGGACCTTTCATGGGCGAGGTCATTGGCACCATTGGCGAAGACGGCTACTTCAAGCTCTGGCAGGAAGATGTCACTGAGATTGCCAACTCAGGACGCCGCTTCAAGCTCATTTACCGCCAGGTTTCCGAGACAAAGGTCCCCTTCATGTCGCTCGACTTCAAGAACATCATGCAAGAGACTTGGATCGCCCTCGTCACCCGCGATGGCGTCCTCACTGTCCTAGAGCCAATCGACCACGGCAACCTCTCCAGCGAATGGCACGTCATTGCTCACAAGCAAATCATCCAGCCTCCCCCTCCGCCCTCTGAGGAAAGGAGCTTCCGTGTGTGCTTTCACCATGAGCAGCTTCCCTGCTGGACGGCAATCCAGGCTGGCCTGGACCGCCGCGCTCTCTCCTTTGCCGTCGTTGCTATGGACGTAGTCAAAGTCTTTCGCACCGACAAAGGCCGCCGCCCCTACATGGCAGCAGAGCTGACGGGAGCGCGTAACATCATCCGCGACGTCGCCTGGGCCAACGGCAGCATGCGAGGAACTGACATCATCGCCACTGCCAGCAAGGACGGCATGATTCGCATCTACGAGCTCTCCACTCCTGAACCCTCGCATGCCCCTAGCACCCTCGCCGCTCCGGCCGTCCAGGAGACTCAGCCTACCCCGCGCAACCGCGCCCGCAACGCTCCCTCTGGCATAGGAGCTGGGCTGGCAGGCGCGTCGCGCATCGGCGATGCCGCCGATCATGACCAGGATCCGGGTCGGGTCAAGCACGCCGTCAAGATGGTTGCTGAGCTGGCGTCCAACCACGGTGCCGTCTGGCGCGTCTCTTGGTCGCAAATGGGTACGTACCTTTGACCCCAATCCGTCCGGCTTGCCGCTGGCTTGCTAACCTGGCGTCCAGGCGACCTTCTTGTGTCTACTGGTGACGACGGTGCCATCCGCACCTGGAAGAAGGCCAGCGACAACAGATGGCTTGAATACGCCGAGATCGAGCCATACAAGGGTCTCTGAGGCTTTGAAAATTCACTCCGAGATGGCCCTGTTTCCATCCTCCCCACGTGGCGAAGCATAGATTTCCTTGTTCTCTTTTCTCCTCTTTACTTTTCCAGTTTCTTCCAACTTTTGAACCAGTAACCCGACAGACCAAACACTTGGCCATACGAGGATCTTAGTGGCGAATCAGACCACGACGGTATCATGGATCACCACCACCACCACCACCACAATTAGAGCTTGCATCCTTCCCATCTCCCTCTTGAGCGCGAGCTCTCTCCCCAAAACGTGGAACTGGCTGGCTGGCGTACTCAAATCATGGATGAGGCGTATGTATCTACCCATCCCTTTCCACTTTTTCCATTTTCCAGCCACCTCCATGTGAGCGCTACAGTCGTGTTTTCCCTTTTTTTTTTTTTTCCATCGGGATCGGATCCGGATCAAATCACGAGAGTGAGTACCTGTCCATCTAGCAGGACAGACGTGGCAACATGACTTTATTTCAACCCAACACCCCCAGATGAGCAGGAAATTCTTTTTCCTTTTTCATCCCTGGTGCGAGCCGGGGGGTTCCATTCATGTCTGTACTGTACTGACTGGACACCTACGGACCGGCCAAGTAGCGCAGACAAATGCATATGCACTTCAAACCAGATATACTTCCATCACAGTAGGTAGGCGACGAAAGACGATTGCAAACCCTAAGTCACGCCTCCCGGGGTGCTCAAGAAAAAATCATGTATTGAGACTGGGAGCGTTCAAGCGCCTGACGCCCTGAGGCTAGAGCGTAGGTGCTCTCTCTGGAAGGATGGTCACGAGGAGCAGTATGTAGTCAAGCACTTGCGCGTAGACGTACGATGGCCGGGACAAAATCTCGCCCCGGTTGGAATTTTCTTCCGCCACCCACCTGTCCACCCACCACGCCATCAACCAACTCAATACTGCAACTCCCTTATCACTTCCGCACTATTCAAAAACCGACATCTCTCCGTCAGCCTCTGCGCGGCAACCGCGGGCTTCGCTTTCGCTCCCTCCAACGCACTCAGCCCTGGGTCCGTCCCACCGATGACATACAACGTCGTCATGTTCGGCGACGCGTACGCAGCGGTCCAGCCCGGAATCGTCTCCTTGCCTTCGAGGCTCGGCGTGCCGTACCACGCGAACGAGCTCCAACTGCGCGACGTGCGCGTCAGCAGCGCGTAGTCGGCGGGGCTTGGGTCGATGGTGTCGGACTTGGCGGTGAAGGGAGTGAAGTTGGCGAAGACGTAGGGCAGCTCGGACGTGTGGATGACGCCGCGACCCGGGTAGCCGATCGAGGCTTCCCACGCTTCGGTGATGGTCTGATTTTGCACGTAGTAGAAGACGGGAGCTGGATCCGAGGAGCTGTGTGTGGTGCTGGTGGCCACGTGCTTGTCTCGCACCGCTTCTCCCAGATAGATGGCCGGGCACACGAGCAGGATCTCGCGGAAGATGCGCGCCGCGCGATAGAAGTCGGCGGGCAAGCCGGCCGTGATGTTGGCGTGGAACTCGTCTGCCGGATACAGTTGGATCAGGCGCTCGACCGAGGCGTCGCTCAAGCCGGGCCAGTACGAGTGCAGAAAGTCGCGCACGGCTTGCGTTGTCGAGATGTTGGTCGTCGGCAGGAAAAGCGTTGCGTCGTCCTCAGTCCAACCGGCCATCATACTTATGTTGGGCGCGAAAGCGCCGCGAGCCACCAGCTCGCTCTGCTTGGCCGGCAGGAAGTCGCCGTCGACGGTGGGCAGCCAGATATCGCCGTCGCTGTTGCTGGTGTCGGCTTGGTCGACGGCTGCGGCGAGGAGCGTCTCCCAGGGAACGGTGCGGAGGCAGGAGATTGTGGCTGGCGTGCCGGAAGAGACGGTCCCATTGCTGGTAATTGTCGTGCAGTTGAGCGCCGCGGCGATGGAGGCAAAGGCGCTGCTGCTCAGGTTTGACGAAGAGGTGGGCTCGAGGGCTGTAGACTCCATTATCGCGCCTGAAAAGGGGGCAGGGCGCTCGCCGCCGTATGCCAAAACCTGAATTCCGACACTGAGGCCTATCTTGTGTATGAGTATCTTGAACATCTCATGGTAGATGAGACGAAGGGAAAAGTACTCACCACCCGAGCTCTGCCCAAAAATCGTCACGCGATTCGGGTCACCTCCAAAATGTCGAATGTTCTCCTGCACCCATTCAAGGGCGAGGCGCTGATCCTTCATCCCGACATTCAGCGAGTTTTCGTCCTTGAGCGTGTCCGAGAGAGCGAATCCAAATACTGCGAACCAGAGGTCAATCCACGTCTGCATGGGCTTTTAAATGGAGTCGGTCGGCTTACTGTTGAGGCGATAGTTCATGGCAACGTAGACAACCGGCAGCCCATTTTGCACGGATTGCTGGATCAGTCCGCCAGGGTCCGCAGTCGGGTCGTTGATGTTGCCGCTGAACAGGGACCCTACGTAGTAGTCATGTCAGGACGAACTCTTTGGATTCAAGGGTCACGGAGGAAAAAGCCAGCTCCCTCCAACGCTCTCCGCCGCCGCCAGCCGGCCAAAGAAGGCACACAAGGTTAGAGAAGGAAGACAAATAATCTCCAACTCACCTCCATATATGTACACCATAACTGGCAGCTTGTCCCCCTCCTTCACCCCCTGCGGTCTTGCAACCTTCAGCCACAAACAATCCTCACCCTGGCTGACATTCTTTCCAAAAGAATCCGCGCTCACATCCGGCTGCGGACACGCATTCCCGTAATCCGTCGCATCAACAACGCTGCCCGCCTTGACAGGCACCGGCTCGGGGTTTGCAAACCGGCGTGTCCCATTGGTCGGCAGACCGTACGGGATGCCAAGGAATTTTTCGACGCCGTCGACCGTGACGCCAAGGTAGGTTGTGTTGTGCGTCTTGTCAAATGCGATGGCGGAGGACGCAGTTGGGGTGGAGACCTTGACTGCAGATGCGGAGGCGGGGGAGAGAACGAGGGGGAGGAGAGAAAGCGCAAGGGGGCCGAGGGGTATCATGATGGCCAGCTTGGCTGCTTGGCAAGAGGAGCAAACAAAAAAAACTACCCCTTGCGCGAAACCCCAATAAAAATCAACAGACACACGCGATACGATTGAGCCTTGTCGAGCATAAGAACCGCGCTGCCAACGGCTGGCTGGCCGCCGCCGTTCTTAATATGCAGACGAGCGCGCCGTGGGGTCCAGGACTAGCCCCGATTGTGCAGATTGATATGGGGACGAGGTAAGCCCGACACCGGCGGCCGACCGACGATAAGACCTCGCCTCGATTGCTTGCGAGCGGTAAAGCCCATGTGGTGAGGCGGCGGCACGTAATGAGAAGTGAGAGAAATATTATTATGTGGCGTGAGGTGAGGCAGAGGAGCACTGCCTGCAGTTTCTCTGTGTCATGAGTGACGAGGGGGAGCTGCGGGGGCCAGCCGGCATGCTGCAGGTACGACGGACGCCATTTCGTAGAATATGAGTTTCATCCCATAGCCATCTCGGGGTAGGCAGATCCGTCTTCCAAATGAGATTTCCTGGATGCTGTAAAAGTGTGTCACGTCTGTAGGTTACCTAGGTATATGCATATATGCCGATAACGACCGCTCGCTCGCTGAGAAATGTACAAGACGGTGAAAGAAGAGGGGTAGGCGTAAAAGGAGAAAGAGAAGACGTTTCACCGCCGCTCCCCTTTTGTCGAAACCAATGTATTCGAGGAAGGCCCAACGACACCATCACTGTCCACCGGCGCGCCATTCTGGCTATGGTGCTGCTCTTCGTGCTGTTGCTTCGCTTCGCTGTCGGCGTCTTCGAACTCCACGCCGCCGACCATTACTCCGCCAATGCCCTCGAGGCCGGCCACAAAGACACTAAGGCCACTCGCGATACAAAACTGGCTGATGCTGCTGCCAATCTCGAGCCAACTGCCCTCGTCGCGGACGGTCCAGAAGAAGCGCACCGTCAACCATTCGGCGGCAGCCGTGACGCCACCAAACACAGCACCCTGGTCAAGACCGAGCATTTTGTTGAGGATGGCGAGGTTAAAAGACAGTAGCGCAAAAGGCGTTAGCAGCTTGCATAGCAGCAATGCGCCTTGGCTGAAGGGATCGAAGACTGGGATGAGACGGTAGACGGCGTCAAGACTGAAAGAGCTGATGCTGGCGATGTTGCCTGTGCTGAAAAAGGCAGATTGCAGGAGGTAAAGCGTGAAGAGAGAGGTGCGGAGGTCATGGAGAGTGAGGGCGCGTGGGGTTGGCTTGAGGGACTTGGTCTGGTTAGTCCCAGGGTTTTGCGATTGCCGTTTGGGTATAGAAAAATTGGCTGCTGGGCTTGTGCTAGTTGACACTTTTTCCATGCGCCGCGACGTGATGTGCCTGTGGACGCGGTGCTCCAGACGCACCCAAGTGGCTAACGTGGCGCAAAAGGAGAGGTAGAACAAGCCTTCGTAGGAGATGGTCAGGATGATGAACATGGGAGCAAAGGCCAAAAAGATGATGACTAGGCGGTGGATATAGTGCTTGTTGGGCTGAAGACCATGCAAAAATGGCACAGTGACGGAGGCGACTGGGATTGATTAGCTTGGTGTTGAACAGCTGGAGTCAATTCCAAAAGCTTACTCAACACAGTCCATCCAACTATCTGCGTTCCTAAGGGTAGACCTTCTCTTGCTTGGAGAGAAGAGACGCTCGACTTTGTGACGGCCATTGCTAAGGCGATCAGGCCCACTTGCACACCCAAAATACTTCTTGAAATGCTGTCCACTCCATGAGCCGCCAAGCCTTTTTTCGTCGCACTCGACGACGCGATAATGCTCTTCTCAAAGAGAATGTAGGTTATGCCGACAGCAAACATGAGAAATCCGCCGACGAGGATGAGGTTGATGTTCTCAACCTTGACTGCGTCCACAAATGTGAAAGTGCTCATCACACCGCAAGACACCCACCACGTCAGGACTGTGAGAAAATGCTTTTTAACAAAATCAAGACCGTAACAGACGGGCCACAGAGTCGCAAGGATGTAGCAGATAGAGTAGACTTCGCGGTGGGCGTAACTTTGCACCTGCCCCGTCCCATTAGCGTTAATGTATGAAAGTGGAATCTATTAGCCTTACAATGGCCTCAAGCATTCCGACCATAGCCAGAGTGTTCCCCAACAAGCTCAGTCGGTCTCGAGGTTTCGTGATGTCCGCAAACAAGACCTCCTTGCCCTTTTTCAACGCTTCGCGCCGAGCGTACACCTCCTCCCAGAACATGACAGGGAACGCTGCGTAAGCATAGTACGTCCACGGTGCGCGCTGAATTACCAATACGGAAAAGAGAGCGACCGCCACACTTGAGAAAACGGTAGTCGAAGTCAAGCTTCGGGACGTCTTGGTCGTGCCATGCAGAACATGCGCGTCCACGACAGAGGTGATGGCAAACGCAATCCATCCCAAGTAGCCCAGAGTGACAAGGGCACGCAAGAACAGCCAGTCGTATGTCTGCAAGTATCTGAGTCCAGCGAGACCCAACTTGATGAGCGCTTCGCACTCCTCGATTGCCTCCTCGGCCTTGCCGCTATCAATGGTAGCCTGGATTTCGGCTATCCGTTGCTCGACTGTGCGTTCGGCAAATGGAGCAAAGGGCTTGTAGCGCAGTTCCTTGTCCATCTTTTGCTCCTCCTTGACCCGGTACCCTTCTAGTATCTCCTTGGCATTGACGAGCAGCGCTTCGGCCTTGGTCGCAGCATCGGCTGCAATGTAGGCAAGCGGAAGCTCACCCACCGAATTGACCGGGAAAGGTATTCCAGCGAGGTATGCCATGAGGGCTGCAACATCTGCCTGTGCGACATCATGTCTCTGGATGTGGGACAAGCCCCAGTCCGCAGAAAATCCATCCTCGTGGCCCGGCGCAACTTGTCCTGCAGCAGCGGTAGCTGGCGTTGCGACACCAGATCCCCAGACAATCAGTGGAGTGCGCGTGTTGTCCGGATGTCCATCTCCGTGGCTACCCCAGTCGCTCATACCGTGGTCCGCGGTAAAAACAAAAGCCGTCTTGCCATCTCCGTAAAAGTCTTCAATCAGCTGGGTAATTTCCTGGACGCCTTGATCCACAATCTTGATGTTGTGCAAGTACTCGTTCGAGTACGGCCTATAGGCGTGCCCTGTTGTATCCAAACCTAGAAGATGGAGGAAAAAGACATTCTGGTCCTTGCGCAGCTCCGCGGCCAGTGTCGCATTGGTCTTTGCCTCGCGGAACAGACCCTTGACGCGTTCGAAAACCCAAGTATCCAGCTGCGTCGCATCCTGCGTAAAATCTTCGGCCTCGGCTCCGTACGTCTCCGCATCGACTCGGCCTGGCACCGCGCCCTCCTTGAACATGGGCAGAATGTCCGGGCTGCCCCAGCTCCATGTGTGCCTGCTCTTGTTGAAGACCGAGTCAAAATTGACAGGGTTCAGCTTCCAGCCTGTTGTCACCGCTGACACATCTTCATAAAGTCCAGCAATCAGCGCGACGTGCCCTGGGCGCGACTCGGTAGGGACGCGCGTGTGGGAAACTCCGAAAGTGCCGTGCGAAAGCACGCGGGAGCGCAAGAACGGGGCGAGCGGACGAAGCTCTTGGGCCTCAGAGCTTTCAGGGTCGGCGGGCGAAGGGTCCTTGAAGGACTGGAAAGCTTTGTCGGCGCGAAGTCCGTCACCTGTTGTATGAGCATCAGCATTGAATCTTTCTGCTAGAAGCTCAATTGACAGGCGGCGGTGAGGTACAGACCGACAAATAGAACCAATCGTTTCGCGGGTGGCTCCTTGCTCTCAAGGCGATACTCGCGCATGCCCCTGACTATGGGACTGACAAAGTAAATGTCGAAGATGCTGTAAATGTAGACCAGGTGGAAGACCACCGCGATGGCCAGGAATGTGCGGCGTCCTAGCCTCGCCATGGTTACAGTGGAGCGAGACGACTCGCTCAAACTGGCGAAGAGGTGGGAGGATCTGGGGGGAAGAAACTGAAGCAGAACAAAATGGGAATAGAGGTAAAGGTAGTGAGGTAGCGATGTGAAAATGAATTAGGTACCTGGGTGGATGGGCGGCGCCAAGCTGCCAACGTCACCCCGGCTAGCCGGCGATCTAGGGGCTTGCCCGCGTACCTAGCCACCGCCTAGCGTCCCTGTCCAAAACAACTTCTCATTCGCCGTTAAAACATTGCACTTTTCAGATTTCTCCATGTCCATGTTTCTCCAAAGGTTCTGGGTGCTCCTTATTATCCTGGCGTTGGGGAGAGATCTCAGTCGTGAAGGGTCAGCCGAAGCGAGCTTGAATCGTTATAGACTGCTCTCCTCTTGTGACATGGATCCTTTCCTATCTTTGACTCTACTTTACCTTGCTGTCAAGTAGAGAATCGGCTCTCGGTATTTACAGGAGGTGTATAAGCTAACATTTTGATGATGGGGTCTTCATCTGCGCAGAAAAGGCATAGTTTGGGAACGCGTCCAGCTGGACACCGAGTCTTCGGCTGAGCGCATCGCCGATATCCTCAGGGTTGAATTTCGGCAGGAAATCGCCGCATGTCTATTCCCATGCGCGAAAGAGGTATTCGTCCTTAGCATACTGAGGTATATCGCGATAAGGATAAGCACCCTATAATGAGGAGGACTAAAATGGATCGAAGTTGGAGGACTGTGAGGGTGAATGAAAAGAATAGTTATGCAGAGCAGTGGAGAACTAGCGTATTCCTGTCCTCTTGGTATAAGTTAAAGAGTGTAACTAGTAGTATGCTATGCTTATCATGACTCGCGACTCATGCACCTCTACAACTCATACGCCTTTACAACTCATGCACCTCTACAACTCATGCACCTCTATAATTTATGCACCTCTACCACTCATGCACCTCTACAACTCCCGCATCTTGCTCTCAATCTTGTCCTTGGCCTTGTTCAGGAACTTCTCCAACTTGCCTTCAAAGCCCCCATGCCGCTGATTCTGTTGCGTACCTCCAGCCATGAAGTCCTCAATGCGATCGCAACGCTTGCCCACACAGCCACCCATATCCGGACCGTAGTGAGAGAATTGCACGCGCTGGCAGCGCCCCTTGCGGTTTTCCCAACCATCCGTCGGGTTGTCAGTGCCGTGGTAGAAAGCAATGATCTCGTTTGCGACAGGAATGAAGGTGCCATGGCCCGGTCCAAAGGGTCCGCTGCAGCCGTCTGGCGACTCAATGAGCGGCTTGTGGCTCTTGCGCCACGACGACAGCTCCAGCGGGTCTCCGCCAAGGTATTCGATGGTGTTGATTTTGTAGTCCTTGGTCCAGGATCCCGCGCAGCTGTAGGCAATGCCCTTCCATGAACCATCCAACGATGCAATATACTGAGGACCCTCGTTGATGCCAGATGGTCCACTGCGTTCCCAGGGGAAATCCGGGTGCGAGAGGCGCGTGGGCGAGCGGCTGTCATCTGCCTCGGTGGGAGTGCGCAGTCGTACAATGAACAGCTCCTGCGTCTTGTCCGAATCATGCTCTCCGAGCGGCCAGCCGCTGTAAACAAAGTAGTGCTGCCCATTGAGTACAACGACAGTGCCGTCAATGGCCCATTGGTCCTGGGGCACACCGCGCACTCGTCCCAGATTTTCCCAATTTCCGTGGCAGGGGTCCTCGTTCGCAGGAGGCCCGCCGAGTACGTACATCCGGTGCGATTTGTTGCCCTGCTTGGGATCTTCGCAGGCGACGTAGACGTACCAACGTCCTTCTATGGCGTGGATTTCGGGTGCCCAAATGCCGGCGCTCCACTCTTTGTGAGGTGCAGGGCGCCTGGGAGCTGTCAGTTGGCGGTTCTGCAAGAGGAGGCGGTAGCAAAATGGGCGACAAAAGAGATAGCCGCAAGGCTAAATCGTCGCATAGCGCTTGACTACTCCTTTGACCATCCTTTCTGGGAGTGAGAGCGCCCTGTGCCCTTGCAGTATTTGTTCCCTGGCCATCCAGAAGCCTTGCAGTCGGCTACCTCTTTCGACACTCATTCTAGCAGAGATGGACCGACCATATGACATGTTTCTCGGCATTGTGAAAGTTGAGGATGTTGTCAGAGCACCAAATCTCGACGCGGTCGCCCGCAGTAAAGGTCTTTAGCAGGTCAGTCAGATCAATGCGCAAGACGACTAAATGCAAAGCCAAGGCATACCAAGTAGAACTTGCCGTTGTGGTAAGTGACGAAAGGGTCGGGGGTAGCACAAGGAGTGGCTGTGACGACCGAGCTGTTATAAGTCATTGTGGCGGCAATAGACGCAGATTAGAGTTTGCAAGTTACAAGGAGAAAGGTTGATTGAGGTCAGATGCACCCTGGTAGTCTGGGGCTCCCCAGTTGGACCGTCGGCTGCTTGACACAACGTCATCGCGGTCGACGCCCCCCGCCTGATACCGTCTGGCCTGGTCTGTGCACAATTGGATACGACTGGAGGACTGGACGGATCAGCTCCCCAAAATCTTTCCCCACTTTCACTCGACAGCCTCAGCCCCAGCCACACCACGCCATGCCTCCTCGACGATTTCCCTGGCCTCTCGCTGTGGGCACCGACATCTGCGCCATCAGCCGTATACGAGACGTCCTGTCAAACACCACCTGGCGCCAGCGCACAAAAGGACTCCAGCCGCATTCCCATGACAGACTCGCGCAATGCTTAAAGCTCCGGCAGTTCTTGCACAAGCTCATGACCTACGACGAGATATTACGCTTTGTACACCGCTTTCCTTCCGCCTTGGACATTGACCGTACGCAACCTTGTTCCTTCGCCGAAGTAGAGTTTAAGGAACCGGGCAGTAAATGGCACCTCGTACACTCTCACCTAGCAGGACGGTGAGAGTGGCTGTCTCGCGCGTCAACCTTGCAAAGCGCTAACAGCGCCTCAGGTTTGCGGCGAAAGAGGCAATATCAAAAGCCTACGGGGGCCAAGTCAGCCGCCGTCAAATCACGATTCTGTCAATGCCTGACGATCAACCACTGGCCGTGGTCCACGCCATGCCCCAAGTACTGAGTCCACAGCAGAGGCTCTATTTGTACAAGCAATTCGACTTCCAATTCTCCAATCTAGACACAGAAATATCTCTTGAAAACGTTCGTTCTTCGCCGGCGAGGGTTGAAGACCTCGAGGGGCAGCTGGTGAAGCTGAGCATATCTCATGACGGCAAATATGCTACAGCTACCTGCCTAGTTCCCACGGATTCCTTAATATAGCTCCTGCTGCGATTGAATCATACAACTCTATTGCACGCGCCTGCGGCTCTCGTCTTCTGCTAAAGAAGTCAATAAATATTGCGGGCTGAAAGTTTTCCGAATTAGCGGGATTTCGAATGGTGGGACCAGGAATTGAAAACGGCGTAGGGGGAAACCAGAACAAGGCAAAGACTCGGTAGATGAAAAAGATCAAAAGCAATGCTCGCTGGAGGCATCTATTCAGATGATGGTACAAGAGCCGTAACTATGTACAGCCACGCCAGCAATAGGTATTTTGCCGGTGCCCGCACGCACCGCAGCCACTCAAGACTGCGACCATAAATCGGCCAAAGCTTTTAAAATCTCGTCAATTCCAGCCCGACCTAAGCTCCGAGCCTCCTTCGGTTTGTATTTTGTCTGTATCACAGACAAACGACGCTTAGTGCTTCTTCTCGCCTTCGGCTTCCTTGAGGAATTCCCTGCTCGCAATTTTAGTACGATTCCGAGCGTCAAGAGAATCGCCGACTGAGTTGTTTATGCCGAGGCGGATGGGGTCGTACTTGATGAAGTTCTCCTCGTCCTTGCTCGAAGCATTGATCGGAGGGATGTTGTCGGCCTTCTTGGCCTTGCTGCCGCCAGTGGCCAAGGCAATGCCACCAAACAACGAGCCTAGGACAGCCAGGGAGAGCTATGGCACAACCTCAAGTTAGCTTGTAGTCCGAGTCTGACGTCTAAGCGCTGCGGCGGCGGGGCTATTGGGTGGTGAAGGTGGTGGAGTAGTGGAGCGGCGAGACAGGAATTGCGCACGGTCAAGGGCGACATACAACGTGCGAGCCGACCTTGCGGCCAGCAATCTGGTAGTATTGGACCATATTTGCGAGAGCGGGAGAAAGATGGAGATGCTCGGGGGTGGTGGGCGGATCAATTGGGTACGGTTGACAGCTGGAGGGCGTCTGCGAGTGCTGGTCCTCGAGCTCTGCGCCGATGACGGATGACTAAGTCTCAGCCACAGAAGCCACGACATCTAATCTGATGTCGCAAAACACCGCCACTCGAACCTGTCGAGGTAGCATTACGAACGAACTGCGTCATTATTGGCGCGCGGGAATTGCCTGTAAGCGGCAACCCGGAGGGCTGCGGCCAGGAGTATCTTGGCTGAGGTGAGCTTAGTTCCTCTAGTCGACGACTCTCCATTGCTTCTCGTCCTTCCAATCATACAAACACCTCACCATGGCCAAAGGAAACGATGACAACCTGAAGGACTACAGAGGTGATGACGTGCCGCACGAGCGACAAGAGCCTCGTCCAGACTTTAGCCAGCCGCCAGCCAAAAAGCAACTACCTTCATATCTGCAAGAAAAGCTAGACAACGAGGAAAAGCTATGGGAGACGCTGTACGAGGGAAAGTAGGTTGGCCCAATGTTTACCTCTTCATCCTTGCAGTAGTAGCAGCAGCTCTGCCGTCCTTCATCCCCTCTCACCACCGCGACTCGCTCTGACACCTTTTCTCCCCAGATCTGGCGAGTCGACCGACTCATCCGTCCGCTACGCAGCCTACGCCTCGCGCGTGCGCACCATACTCTCCACCGCACATCGCTATGTCGCCTACACCTCAGACATTGGCGAGAGTTTCCGCCCCATCGCACATCCTTACCTCATAAAAGCTGCATACGGCGTGTCGTGGGCCTACCTTGCAGGTGATGTTGCGAATGAGGGGTACAAGGCGTACCTGCGCAACCAGCGCGTGATGCATCCTGACACCTCATCGCCCTCTGCAGCAGAAACTACGACAGTGGCAACTACAACGAGTTCTGACAAGCACGCGCCTCCGGCCCCCACGACGACGAAGCTCGGACCTGGCTTGACGGGCGCCTCGACAGGCGCGGCGCTGGCAGAAGGCGGAGGCAAGGTGCCAGCAATAGAAGACTATAGGACGGTGATGGCACAGCGTGCGATATTCCAAGGGTTGGCCTCAATGGGATTGCCTGCATTTACGATCCACAGCGTCGTCAGGTACTCGGGGCGCGCAATGAAGAACGTCAAAAACGTCAAGGTGCGCACATGGGGTCCGATTGGGCTCGGTCTTGCTGTTGTCCCACTGCTCCCCTACATGTTCGACGAGCCCGTCGAGGAAGCCGTGGAGTGGGTTTTCCACAGGAGCTTTGCAGCCATCGGCGGCCCGGAGGCCGTTGCACGTAGCCCAGCTACAGGCCGCAGTCACATCTTGCAGGAGGAGGCCAAGGCGGGCGCATCCAAAGAGAAGGAGCTGTAAGCAAATCGTTGCTCGCAAGTGGAGAAAGGGAGCTGCGCTTGGAAGAGAGGCCTTGACTCGTCAGGGTCTTCCGCTGTCAGGGCTTCAGGGATGCCTTGTTGATTAACTCTGCAGCTCCGCGTCGAAGGAAAGAAACCCACTCATGTTATTATCATACCGTCTCGCATCACTTCAGTTATTATACCACACCACTTACTACTACTTTTGTAGATTGTACTATTCGATATACCAGAAAGCATTGAATCTCAAACAGAAGAGTCGAGTGACATGTTTGGACCGAGCATTTTAATCTCGGCGAAGCGCAGGCGTTGTTTTCCAAGTTTTTCAACCTCTCACACTAAGAGACAGGACGTCAAGAACAACGTTCCCATTGCCAATTCCTCTAACCAAACTCAGACGACAAGTTTCGGAAGGGTCGAGGATTGTGAGCTGCGAGAGAAATGCCAGTTCAAGTGCCGAAGTCTTCTTGTCGCAAGACTCTTGCATGCCCCCTATTCATGTACGGTCATTTACAAAAGCCAGGGGAAGAGGCAGCCCGTGTCTTTTTTTTTTTTTTTTGAATTCTTCTATTGTCCTTTTTCAGTAATAGACTATGTAGGACATCTATACCAGAGCTAGATACATGTGCTTCCTCTAGGCTGTTTGGCCCGACGTTGTGACATTTGTCCCATAGCCACGCCTACGAGGGACGCCAAACGAAGACCGTGTAGGCTAGGACCGAGGGGAAAATTCACCAAAAAACCCTCCAGACAATGATCTCCGCCTCTCTGCATAGACTCCCGGGGTGGCCGCTGAACGCCCTCATACTTCCCCTGGCAGC
>JAIFKG010000024.1:0-27175 GCA_020351975.1 Phyllosticta ampelicida | reverse complement strand
CACCACAACCGGGGGAACCACCACCCACCAGGTCTGGCGGCGGAAGGCGCGTTTGCTTCTGACGACGTCGTCCTTTCCACCACGACTGCGGTGGCTCTCACCCCTCCTTCCAGTCCGGAGACACGGCGGGACGTCGATCTCTCAACCAAGTTCCCCCCTCCCCCCCCCGAATTGGGGCGTTGGGGCACTCGAGCTTCGTCGGTGGTTTGGAAAGCTGGACGATGATTTATTTTGGGCGCCTGGAAGTCTTCGACTTCATTTCTTGCTTTCTCCGGGATATCGATCTAGCTGCTGGCTGTCGGAGGCACCCTCTTCTAGTCCGCACCTCGGTAAATACCAATCATTTTCGTTCCCGTGAAAGGTGGTTCGCGCGGAGGGAAGATGATGAATCGAGCAAGCAGCGCGCGAACGACGTGATTTTCTAGACGAAAAGGCAGGAAACAGATGGCCAAAGGCCAGTCAAGCAAGGGAAGAGTCAATATGCTCACTCAGCTTCGTGTGTATCGTCAGGGTGTGGAAGCTCTTCGCCAGTGTCGGCATTCACATCACTCATTTGAGACAAAATTCCAGACAACACATCCTCGATTTTAGCTATTTGCGCCCGCCCATCCCGTTTTCTTTAACAATGAGCAACTTCCGTGAAAATTGCGCGGGAAAGGGCAGTAAAGTCCAAAACCAGATCGCTTCTCCTCCAAAGTAGAAAGAGCTCCTTGACGCCCTGGCCGCAGAGACCGCGGCTGTGACCACAGAAAAGATGTGCAGCCAGGGCGTTGAGTATCTGGCCAACCGATGAGGTATCGCCTGGGCCGGTTTTGTCTGGCTGTCGCGCCAGACTAGCGTCCGTTCCGTTACCGTTCGATTGACATGTCCCAACAACCCTACTCCAAGAACTTGCTGCTCAGACGATCCTCACGTCGCGCTGCGTCCAAACCGAGTCAAACAAGTTCTTAGGGCCCAGAACATTCCTCTTAGTCATTCTTGCTCATGGGACCTCCCTAGCCGAGTGTGCGCCACCTCGAAACGCTGGTATGCTGGGGGTCGACAATCCATGTGGTTCTTTCCAACTGGCCCTCTTAGACCAGCAGCTTGGACAAGGGAACGGGTACCCGTCTCAATGAAGTGCTCGGTGGTACTTCTAGGCTCTGCTGTCGTGTAGCTACCAAGTTCTTGTCGCCGTTGATGGGAGCCACCGCGATCAAGATTCGGCGGTGGACTTCGTGTCGTATGTCGATCGTGGCGTCTCATGATTTGCGTCCATCAAAAGTCTAATCGAGTTGCCGTGGGGATGACGTGCTGGAGACGTGTGACGCCTTGCGTGGTCCGTTATCGTAAAAACGCGCAGGCAGAATCGGCCTAACGCTGGGGCTATTGGGTGCGGTAGCGCATGCTCGAAGACGGAGCTGCTGACCGCCTAGACGATGGGGATTGGTGCAACCGCAATTGGCGGAAGACCGTGGTTCCGATGGGGGGTTTCGATGGGGGGTTCCGATGGGGAGTTTCGTTGTCCGGTGACTGCTCCGGATCACTGCTGACGGTTTCTTTTCACGTGGAGTTCCGGGGTCCACGGCTCACTGCTGACGGTTTCTTTCTACGTGGAGTTCCGGGGTCCACGGGCCTCGACGCTGCGACGACGAAGAGGAAAAGAAGACGGAGACGAGGGAGGGACGACGCGGTTTTATACGTGTCTGTGGCTGCTCGCTTAGCGCTCCTGTCGGATGAACTATCGGCCGTACACCCACACGGGCAAGGGTAGCTTGACCTCCGATACCTTATCCGTAGTTGGGGGTAATTTCGTCGCATCCCTCCCGTTTGCGGCATGCAGGATTTCTACTTTGACAACGCGTCTACTCTTCCGAGCATGACACGGCCAGATTACGCGGTCCGTCCGAGAGCGGAGCCGTTGTTAAATTTGTGGCGTGCGATAAGCTGTCTACGCCGCAACGGGGACGTTGGTTGGTTCCCTTGCCGCCCAAAATTGAAAGCAAGGGGCAAGCTGCGCGTAGAAGCAGGTACGTTGCCGTTCCGCAAAGCCGACGCCGTCCCGGGTAAAGGGCTGCGGGCAGGTCAGGCATCATTCATTCGCTTTTTCGTTAAGGAGGCTGTACTCGTGGTGGACGGCGAAGGGTGCGCAGATTCAAGTCAAGCCATCGAGCTTAACTAGCTCTTGCACTAAAGCCAGGAATCTCACGCTACTCTAAACCAGCGCCAATCGAGAAGCATGTCCCTCATTCCTCGCAACCATTTCATTTCGTCGCTCGGAACCGTTATCGGGTAATACGCCGAGCAGGATTTGAAACAGGCCGAATTCCTCGCAGTTAGCAAATGGGACCAAGACAATTCGGGCTTTCCGCTCATTTTCCTGGTCACATGGTGTCTGTGATCACATACTCGGTTTTACTACCTAAAACTGTGATGGCGCCTCATCCCATTGTCACAATCGCATTGGGCTGGAAGAGTCGAGATCCCAGCTGTGTACATACAGTGGAAGGCTAAGGATACTACATACATAAGAAGAAGAAGGGGCGGAGAGGCACAGCAACGGCAATCCGCAGCTCAACTCTCCCCTCGCTTCTCCACCCGAGCAACATCTACCAGTGCCTTACTCGACCGGATCATCCTCAAGCAGCTTAGCAAATGAGAACGGCTCAAACGGCACACCGTCCCCCATAAAGTGCTTGCTCATAGCCTCTACCCAGTGCAGGCGCAGAGAGTGCAACATGGCCGATGTGCCCTCCATGATGCAGAGGACAAAGACGGTGAGGACGAACCAGAGGTAGAAGAGGACAACGGTGGCGATGATACCGATGGCGCCAGTCTGCTTAAAGGCGACGCCGATGGTCATCTGCCACAGGACGATGCTGAGACGTTGGTGAGCAAGCGACAGCGCCCACAGACGCAGGTACGAAGCCGTATGCGAGACACAGTTGAGACAGAATTCTGGTCAAGTTAGCTTCTGCCTTGAAATAGAATTAAGGATTCTTACCGATGGTGTGGATGACCTGGTGAATCATTTCCTCTGAAAACTCAAACTCGTGCTCATTCTCAATACCAACGTCTTCAGCAATAAGCGCAACACCCTCCTCGTCGTCAGCAAAGCTCTCACGGCCACCGTTCAGTTGCTGGTGCTCCTCGTCGTCATCCAGAGCGCTGACGCGGCTGTGCTCGCCAAGGCCACGATAGCCCTGGGCGCGCGCCTTGTTGTGCTCCCAGCGGAGGTAGAAGGGCTTCAGGAAAAGCATAATCGGTACCATGGCGACAGCGAGCAAGAGCAAGATGACTTGCAGTGGACCTTGACCGCTGTAGAGCTGGTCCTCAACCGTGCCTGGCGACAAGAACATGTAGATGAGCATGTTCAGGAGACCGGGAGGATTCTTGCCAATGGCGTACCAGTCAACGGACCATTTGTAGACAATGGCAAAGACGAGGTAGCCAAAGATGGACTGGAAGAACACCATTCCAGGGATGAAGTTGGCCCAGATGTCAATCGGCGACTTGAAGTGGCGGGCGTTGATGTACGACAGGCAGAGTGAGTAAGTCATGTGGGCCCAACCAAGGAGGATAGAAAGCTTCATCTTGTAGCTGTTGGAGAACAGGAGATCGTTCTCCGTGTCGTGCCATCTCCAATCCAGACCGAAGGGGTACGTGTAGCCCTCAACGCGGGTGGCCTCGACGCTGTCGCCCTCCCTGAAGTGTTCCGGCCATTCCCACATGGATTTGAAGAAGGGAAGCTCCTTGGAAAAGACATCGCAGTAGATGATACCGGTGTACATAGAAAAGATGCCCATCATAAGCATAATGTAACGACCATAGAATGCCATGGAGAAGAGTTCATCTTGCTTGCTGCGCAAAAGGGGCTTCTCGAAATATATCATGGCAGCAGCAGCAAGAGTCATGATGGCACCATGACCAAAATCACCAAACATGACGGCGAATAGAAACGGGAACGTAACGAGGGTAGGAAGACCCGGGTTGACCTCCTTGTACTTAGCAGTCCCATAGGCGTCGATGATGGTCTGGAAAGCAAGCGTAAACTTGTTCGTCTTGACGTAAGTCGGCGGCGTCTTGGTTGTCTTGATCTGGTTCACAATGGTTGGTACGGACAAGCCGGCGCGATCGTTGACGTCTTGCAAGGTAGACTTGATCAAAGCAAGCGAATTCGTTGGCGCCCAAGCTTCCGCAATCAATGTCTTTCGCTGCTGGTCATAAGAAAACCTGTTCAAGGTCTCATAAACCGACTTTTCCTTTTTGATAATGACCATCCAAGCGGCGAGGCTGCGGCCAATGGCAGTCAACTCGGCATCAAGCGTCTGCTTGGTGTTGCGCAAGACGGCGCTTAGATCACTCAGCCTGCTGTTGACCTCGTGGATTTGGTCACGGCGGAGCTCGCTGTTGTCGTCCACGGCATAGAGGTCGGCACCAAGGGACTCGGAAATCTTGCGAATCTTTGCAATTATTTCCTTGCCGTGGGCAAAGATGACAAAGACATTCTTGTTGACGCCCTCATTGGTCTCCGGGTTGATAATCTGCTCCGGAATCTCCGCTTGATTCATGTACAGGTTACCGCGCAGAGTCCGCCACAAGATGCGCTCAAATGCGGCGATGCGCTCGCGGGGAATGACACCAGCAACGAAGCCAATATTCATGACGGAAAAGGATCGTTCGGCGCCGACGTCACCGTTCTGGCCACGCTGTTCAACGTCCTGGAGGAGGGGGGCATCGTCTCCATCCTCATCGACAGACTGGCGAATTTCATCTGTCTGACCGCGAGCCTGCATATTGTCAACTAGGTATATCAAAAGCGGGGGGGATTTATCTTTCTTACCCTGTCGAAGAAGCCACCGGCCTCGCGGAGCACCCATCTCCATTCCGTGAGCTCAACCTCGCGTCTCTTAAGTGTCTCGTAGCTGTCATTCAAGCTCGCAATGCGGCTCTCGAGGCTCTGGCAGCGATCCGATAGCTCATCTATCTCGACAGCAGAGGGCGCAGCCAGCATGTTGGTGAATTCGTAGACCGAGCGCATCGGAATTCCCGCCTTGTCCATCTGCGAGTGAAAGTAGCCTGTGTTTCATTGCGTCAGTTGCCGCTTCCCGCATAAAATCTAAGCGCCACTCACGAAGCTGGCGCTCCACATTGTCGAGTCTGCGGATTTCTTGGGTGAAAGTGCGCTGGAAGGCCGTCGTCTCCGAATTCAACTGTTGGCATAGCATCAGCACTTATCCCGCAATCCAGTTTCATGCCATTTGCCGTCCGAACAGATCCCTCCCCAGTTTCCGCCTCGAGCCTCTCCCATTATCTTTCCAGCCACCAGTCGAATTCAATGAGCCAAGAATTCACTCACATCGCGGAAATCCATGACACCCAATTCACCGAGCGCACTGACAACCTCGCGCCCAATCTCATTCGAAATGTATAGCTGCGTCAACGACATGTCCGCCGAGCGGAACAGCGTGTCCTTAGGGGGCGCCATGGCGGCGGCGGTGACGACAGCGAAGTCTCAGAAGAAGGAACGCACAGCCTCAAGGTATGATGACTGCAGAGAACAAGGTCACGGAGTTCGAAATGCGGCGTTCGAAAGGTAGGAACGAGTGGGAGGTGGATGTCCCAAGTCCAAGATCAAGTCGGGCGGTGCAGGCAGGCCGGCGGCCGATGTAGGGGGAGGGAAGGAAACGGAATGTTGATATCCTCCGCGGTGATGAGTCGAAACTTTGTCCCAGTTGCGAAAGCCAGAGATGGCGGGGAACAGCGGTGGTGATGGAGAACTGACGATGGTAGCTTGACTGTCGGTGTAGTAGGCAACTCGCAGCTGCTGCTCTGCTCGGGTCTTGCGCGCAGGGACTATTGAGCGGTCTGTGCATTGGACCGAGGATGCATCCCGCTTGAACCTACTTAGGTAACTAGAGAAATTTGAATCACGTGACGTCTGCATCTGGATACGAACCGCGAATCTTGATGGCAATTGGGGAATCCGGCGCTTGGGTTTAATTGAACGACATGCAAAAAGTCCTTCATACCACTGCTTCAGCAGCGGTTGTGATATAGCGGCCATGTCCGGCACTATCAATTCCTGGCATCAGAGAAACGAATTTGGCACCGTGCATGCATGGTAGCACTCAGTAGCCCCTCATCCACGCCTCGTCACTCCCACCTTTGCGTTTACTCTCCCTCTTCATTATCTCTCGTGGTGCGGGCTTGATCAAGTATGATAGGAAATCCAGCAAGAGCAAGGCGAGGCATCTGCACCAGGGAACATGGCATCACGTAAGAAAGTACTCTCCAGTCTTTCCGAGCGACTATCCATTCCCAACTTCCCTGCGAGCTAATTTCGCACTACCTCTCTAGTTCAACGTCAGTCGGCCATCCTGCTTCCTTTTCTATGGGATGAGAAGAGCAAAAGATAAACGACAACTCCACTGGACCTGCGCCTCCAGCAACCAGCAAATTCGATGCGATGCCGTCCGTAAATCCGACATGTCAGCAAATTAGAAAAATTTGATGGTGAAAAGAAAAACAAAGAGCAAAATCCCTCGGTCCCATCTTTGTTGGAGATCATGTTGCAGCCGTCGTCGTTGTGGTCGAAGGATTGTCAGCAACATTAGCCAATGTGAGCGTAAATACCACTCCTAGTTAAGAAAAAGCTGGTTCAGCGAGATTGTCTTCAGACGAAAGAGTTGGATCAAATCAGATCGACGTACGCGCCAAATTGCTCGACGAGCCATGGGTCCAGTTCGTCGTCGTCAGCGGCGACAATGACAGTACCATTGGCAGCAACTCTCGGCGCGGCTGGTGCGGGTGGTGCTGCTTCGGGTGGTGCTGCTTCTTCTGCCACGGAAGGATTCTTTCTCGCGGTGGGCGCTACCTCGTCGCGCAAGCTTGACAGCGGCTTCCTCTTCACAGCAGACTTGGTCGATGATACTGCAGTTGGTGGCCTGCTATTTTCTTTGTTGTCTGGATTTTGAGTCTCTTGGCCTTCCGATTTCACACTCGGACTGCTGGTGCCGTTAAAAAAGAGTGACTTGTCGATTGTCGACGATGGCTTCACTGACGCTGAGCTGTCCGTTCTCTTGTGCATCCCCTCGTCAGCATGCAGCTCCTCCCGCGACTGGCTGCTGGCGGCTTGGGGTTGTCGAGACGCTGCGGGATCGTCGTAGTTGCCCGCCCACTCGAGACCCGCCATGACATGGCCTAGGAGATCGTTGTTCTCCTGGAAAAAGGTATCCTCCTCGTGATGGTAGTTGGTCATATCTGGATTCTGACTCGACTTGTCCACAGGCTCCCTGGTGTCAGTCTCGGTTTTTTCGCGTGTTTCCGCGGCCTGGTTTCGTGGCTGCAGGAAGAATAGCTGAGGCAAGCTGTCTTTGTCGTACGTGGTTTTAGTTTTCTTGAGCGCTAGTGTCTGTGAAACAGGAGATGTCTCGCTCAGCCGCCGCTTTGCTAGGGGCCCGGGCTGCGGGTTCTCCTGACGTGCATTGGCCGCCGCTCGGCTCGGCGCGCCTGTTAGGTCTATCCGCTCAATCCCGTTCGACACCGCGCCGTTTCTTTCCATTCCAACAGGCAATTGGGTCAATCTAGACTGTGTCTTTGTCGCCTTGTTTGTGCTAGCTCCATCCCTTGAGTCTCTCTTTTTCTCCGAAGCAAGGGATTCACTGTTGACATTGGTGTTGACCTTGGGTGGTTTAGGCGGTTTGTCGACTCCTTCGCGACAACAAATGTGTTTGCACACATTTTTATTTTTGCACTTGTGGTTGCACGCCCATTTGCCGTTCTCCAACTGCGTCGGCTGCCAGTCGCTTTGCAGGATCGAGGCTTCCTTTTTGCGGGGATTTATGTCGGCACTCTTTCCCTTCTTCGTCGTTGAAATGCTTAAGGGCTTGCTCTCCGCGTACTCCTCAATATCCGTCCAGCCGTCGCACGCAGTATTTCCGATCGCCCTTTCCAGATCTTCGTCGTCAATTCCCCCATCATCGAACTCGTCACTGACGGCGTTTGAGTTGACGTGCGTATTTGAAGCCCGTCGCTTAGAGATGTTCATTTTCAAGCGAGACTGGAGATGAGCCGGCAGCACCGGGTGAATCGTGGCGTACTTCATGGTACCAGCTAGCAATAGTCAATTCAAGTCCATTGGCATTCATGTGGTCAACGAACCGATATCGTCACACATGACGTAGCAGTTGATGGACTGGTTTACGCCTGTGATGTCTGCGGAGAACAGCAGCTGCTGACCACCTCCAAGCTTTTGCGCACTCCACATTGTCAACAGCGTCCACGGAAGAGATGAAGCGACGAATTACAAACCTGATTCTGCGAAAGTGGACCATCTTGCCGTCACAAGTCTCTGACAGCACACAAATGTAAAGCGGTTTGTTCAGCCACTTGACCGGTGGCTTCTCATTCAGGAAGCCAACATCGGCTTTCATGTTCACAGTCACGGCTTGGTTGTCTCTTAGTTTCTACTCGAAGTCAGCAATACAAACCGCGAAGCATAGCAACGGGACACACCAGATCAGGCATTTGCCTTAGCCCGATTCTCAATTTTGGGAAAGCTTGAACCACGGTCAGTAAACTTGTTCCCACCGGTGGATTCTTGCTTAGAATCATTTCCAGGCGATGGGGCTCATTGTGTTCGATTTCGTCAATGGACCTGATTCCAGCATTGACTAATTTGCGCACAGCAACGGGGCCAACACCCGGGAGTTGCTTCATTGTCAAGGGCATGTCGTCCCATGTTCTGGAAGTGAGGCTGCGACAAAATGCCAGAGCATTCCTTGCTGTTTTTGCATCTTCCCGGTACAGAGCGCAATCAACGATACATCGGAGAAGTCGACGAGCATGCTGGAATACAAGATTCTTGTCTTGCCCGTACAATAGTCTGAGCTTCCCCATATCTTCGTTGGCCGGAAAATCGCCTCCGCCCAGCTCGTTTTGGATAATCAACGATACCTTGTGTTCAGGTTGTGCAAGATTCACTTGAATAGGGAACTTGGTAGTGGCGGAGTTGTTGAGGATTTTGTAAAGAGTTTTGTCGCCCTGGCGGAATCGGATTTCCTTGAACTCTTCGGCCTGAGATAGAGCAGCGAGCTACAGTTCATCAGTCAGTCTTCGCCCCGTTGGTAAAGTTTGAGCATCTCACAATTTCAGACGTCTTGGCTGCGCGGTTTTCCACCAATCCCAGGAATCTTTTCATGGTCTCAAACCGGACGCAATATCTTGCCATGATATCACCGTACTCGGTGACTTCCACCTTTTGGTCCCCTTCTACAAAATCGTAGTTCTTGAGCTCACTGATGCCTCTGTTGCAGATTTCGTCCAGGATTCCGTCCAGGTCGGATGTAGGAAAGACTCTTTCAAGGTTGTATTTGCGAGGATTTTTCTGAAGCCTGACAGCAAGGAAAGTACCAGATAGCCACTTGCGCGCCGAATGAATGTCATTGATGGTCTCCAGACCGATTTCTGCATTCTTGAAGTTGTTAGTAAACGGCTCAAGTAGGTGAGAACCCAACTCACAAGATGCTCGATGAGATTCAGATGCAGCTTGCTTTCTAACACCTCCTGTCCTGATACCATTTGTTCGTACTTTTTGACCTTTTCGCTTCTGGCCATGATGACCGCAACAGCACAGTCATCGAATTGTGGACGACCAGCTCGCCCTAGCATCTGCATTACTTCAAGGTCAGGGTACTCCTTGACCCCCATCCCTGTGTAGCCGACGGTATTTTTGATAATGACGAGGTGACAGGGCAAGTTGACACCTACGGCCAGTGTTGAGGTCGAGCAGATTACACTGAGATCACCGTTGAGATATGCCTTTTCTACTCCCTGTCTGTCGACCAGATCCAAGCCTGCGTGATGGTACGCAACACCAGAGGATGCAAGTCCTAGTTGGCGTTAGCAAAGACCCTCGAAACGTAGAATGACTCGCCTCGGAGCTGAGCATCTGCGAAAGGTGGTAGCGTTCTCGGCTGACCCCAATAGCGATCTTGGGGACGGCTGTCAGCCCACCATCTTGCAAGTGCTTTTGCAGAGTCCTCGCATGACTTTTTAGTGAAGCAAAAGACCATGATTGGCTTTCTCTGCGAGTACTTGGCAACAACCTGGGGAAGCCTGCATGGTCAGCACCCCTCTGACCGAATAATTGAGGCACACACTCACTTAGTGTTCAAGAAACCATCGAAGCTGAAGTCATTAGAGGCAATGGAATACCCAACGACATGCTTCTGGAGCGGGACTGGTCGAAACTCTTCTCCAAAGAGCTCCTTTGCGGCTGGTTGGCTCTGATTTTGTGGATTCCGTCCAAGCCAAATTGCAATGTCTGAGAAGTTTGGCACCGTTGCAGACACAGCAATGAACCGAACGTCCGAACCAACCGATTTCATGCGGGAGACAACGACTTCAAGCGTTGCGCCACGATCTTCCTTCAGTATGTGTACTTCGTCGATGAGAAATAGCTTTACAAGCTGCAGCAGTCTTGCATGATCTCTCCATTTGCGCGTCATGCTGTCCCATTTCTCAGGTGTCGTAACAATGATGTCTGCTGTTTGTACTTCGCGAGTATTGTCCTGACTGGTATCTCCTGTGAGCTCCTCGACCTTAAGACCAAGGGGCCCGAATTTTTTCTTCCAATCCCTTGACCTCTCTGAGCAAAGGGCCTTCGTTGGAGCTTGGTAGACCCCCTTGAATGAACCACTGGCAAGGCCCATGATGAGTCGCAAAATGGCAAGCTCGAAGATCACTGTCTTCCCACTTCCAGTAGGAGCGCTGATCACAAAATTATCACTCGTGTTGTAGACTGTCTCAAAACTCTTCGACTGAACGGCATTGAACAGTGGGAAAGGAAATATTGAGCGAATACGGTCTGGAAGTTTTGTGGTAGACACAAGCTGGATGCCTTGAACGGTTGGAGGAGGATTTTGCGCGGATGTTATTGGCTGTGGCACTATGGAAGATTGTTGAATATTGTATCCTTGCGGGTGTTCCTCGTTTGGCGCGTATTGAGTGGAAAAGGCAGGCTGCATCTGCTTCCGTTGACTGGCGTAGAAAGCCGGGCTCGATGTTAGATCCGAAGAATAGTTTCTAGGCTCTGGAGAGGTCTGGTAGGAAAATTGAGCTGAAACGAAAGTTTGTTGGCAATGGTCAATAAATCTGTAAAAGTCCACTCACGAATGATGTTTCGAGGTGCCGCCGGTGCTGGATCCCGATATTCATATTCCGCCCTAGATCCTCTTTCATGCACTCCAAGTGTTTCTCTTGCAGGTGGTAGCGAGAGTCTCGCTCTGCCTTGCTGCGCCATGCGACTACGATCATTATGTGCTGCGCTTAGCAGTGCTCGATCTGCTCATAGTTAGCCTTGGGATGGTTATGTTCAAATGTCTCACATATATTGACCCACCAAAATCATCGTACACAACACCCTCCTCCTCCATATATGCTGTCTCACCACCTGACGCAATAAGATCAGTCCTGGAAAGATGAGCATCGGCGTAGTCATCCGTGCCAGTGTAGACCGGCTCATGGCGCTGATTGGAATGCCGCTCGGAATCAATCTCATCATGAGACTGCAGACTGTCGAGAAGAGCAAAGACGTGAGAGCTGTCGCCAGGCTCCATTATCCTCACAATGGAGATGGCATTGGGATTCGTCAGGCGAGCATGTGGGTAGGCAAGCGCGTGAATTCGCTCTCAGAGATAGCCAGTGCAGAACGAAGAGACGATGCTAGCACAGTACTTGTGGCTATGGAATTGAGATAGGTGGGAGTGAGAGGCGTTGGTGAGGGCAGCGTGAAGGCGAAGATATTTCTCAGGTGAGAGAAATGCTGTGTGAAGAGTCAAAGTGCTGAATGTAGGAAAGTGGAAGGCACCTCAGCCAGCAGGCGACTGGAGGCAGTAACCTCTCAATCTCGGTAGATCTACGTCTGGCACATCAACACCCTCGCCACCGCGCAATGTCGCGTCACAATAACGACAGGGCAGATCGAGTAAAGGTCTTGTCATGATAGCGTTCAATTCTTAGGTCATTTTACTCGGTCAGCGTGGAAAATCCACCGCAGCCCATCGTTACAGATTCGCCCCGTTGGTAGCCTCCAATCGGGCAGCTTCCAGAAACGCCTGTTCTACATAGCAATGTTCCCTTCCCGCCTGAATTCCATTCCAAACCCTCAAACCAAAGGTGGCTCAAGGCTATCAAGTTTGTACTCCCATGGTATGATGCTGTGGATCATCTACGCCAACCAGTGACGTGCTCAAACAGAGCCACACCCACCACTGCCACTATCAACACACGAACCGTCTGCGGCTTACCTTGGATATCAGAACCTTTTGACTCTTCCACGGCATTGAGTCGCGTCTCTTTTTGATTTACAACCCAACCGTCACGCAGGCCACGCCCCATAGTCGCCATTGGTCCGTTCACTCTGAGTTGCCCCATCTTCGTAACGCTCGCCGGCAGCGCATGGCAGCTTCAATCGTCCCTCTTCCCGTAGTAACCCTGGCGCTCCATAGTTGGAGTCGTCGGTCGACTCGTGCTGAGCCCCAAGTCGCTTCTGCTGGGGGTTTTGAGGTGTTGTTTGGGATGTTGTGCCGTGGTACCAGGTGTAACGTCAAAGTAGCCATTGTCGCGATCGACAATCGTCTTTTCGTACCCTGCTATGGCGATGGGCGGAGGCGGTCCTGCTCGGCCATGGCCGTCGTGATTGCTATACAACCAGGTGCTAAAGAGCACAATGGAGGTACCGATGACGTACTGCATGCAGGCGAGAGCGCGTCAGAACCCAAGGTGCCGGAAAGGTAGGTCTAGCAAAAGAGGGGGCAGAACTTACATGCTTGGTAATGCTAAAATTGAAAAACCACACGCTCGCAAAGCAAGACATGATGATGCTGAAGCTGGTCGCAAAGTTCTTGGCAATGTTGTCGGCGTATGAAACTACCAGCGCAACGACTACGCCACCGATGGCCTGCATGCTAATGGCCAGCCACACGACCCAAGAGTATCCAATGAAGAAGCCAAACTTGGCAATGTCTTCGCCGTCATTAAACATGACGCCGAGAAACAAGGCTGGGAACAGCGAATAGAAGGAGAGCTGCACGTTTCGTATCCACAGGCTCGCCGGGGTGTGGCTCTCCTTGAGGATCTTTTCGAAATAGACGCCAGCGAGTCCAGACAGTACGCAGGCGGCAACGACGGCTAGCAGTCCCAAAGACGCATTGAGCTGCGGGTTGAGTCGCGCCACGTCCTCGTCGATCCCTTCGTAAGTTGCGCTCCTCTTTGTCAAACCATCCGTTGTGCGCCGCATCAACTGTTTCGCGGTGTCGGATCCGAGGTCCCGCAGCTCCTCGATGCTGCGAGGCCAAAACAGACGATTGCTCTCTTCGCGCAAACTCTCCATGCTTGGTGCAGTGCGACCAGACGGCATCTGCACTATTGCAACGCCAGTCATCAATAGCAGGAGACTGAGCCATTTGCGCAAGCACAGACTCCTGCCAAGCATCATGACGCTGAAGATGGCCGTCGTCAAAATCTTGAGTTGGTAGGTGACTTGAAAGGTCGCCGCATCCAGGTTGCTCACAGCAACATATTGCAGCGTGTTCTGCAGTGTGTAGAGTAGCGCAGGCACAGCCATTTTCCAGCTGTCGCCTGCAAAGACGGCCGATGTCAGGGCGCTGAAGAGTGTCGTGGCTGGCGATGTGGCTGGCAGCTGGGAAGATATTTCGTATAATGCCATGGTGAGGGAGATGGATAGCTTGAGGACTTCGTTGAGGAAGACGGCGGTGCTGGTAAAGTATCGACGCGGGCCAACGAGAGGCATGATGCGCGAGTAGTGCATGATCTACAGCTTGTCAGTCGGGATCAAAAGAGCAGGTCGAAGAGGCCGCGTACAAGAATAAGGGCAGAGTTTTGAAAAGTCAGCTGCAGCTCGGGTTAGCAATTGGCTTTGGTGCTATTAACAGGGAACCGACGGTGATGAGAGACAATGTGCGGAGTTGTACACCAGCCCAAGTGGCTCCGCGGCGGTCTGCCATGACGCCCATGATGCCTCTTCCCCGGCAGGACGACTGTGGTGTTGATGGGCGACAATGCAGGGGAGAGGTAGAGGATTAAGCAAAGAGTGGACTGTCGGACCCAAGAGCGCGATGGTTGTTGTTTTGTGGAAGCGGAAGCAGTTGGACGCGCGGATGGTAGAAGCTCGGACAGGGACACGGACTTAGGTGTTGCAAGACAACGGGCGTTGGCCAAAGAATCAAGGATCCGCCGTCTCTCGCCGCTTACAACAACGCTTTGATTCCTTTTGATCGCAGCCAGTGTTTCGGCGAGCCTCCGGACACTCTCCATCTTTCAGATCAATCATCTGTCCAATCCCTGACGACCGACCGACCTGACTGACGGCCGCGACCCCCAGCACCAGAGCACCACGCACGTCCGAGCCCGAGCGGGACCTGGCTTTCCCCAGATTTTCAGATGACGATGGAGACAACAAACACCGTCTGCAATTTGCACATGTGCCCATCGATCAGATCCTCCGTGCCTGAACATCACTTGCCGCTTATCGACCCCACGCCGACCTGCAGCTAACAGCTTCCCCACCGTCAATCCGTGTTGCTGCGACTCGGCTACGTTACAATCGCACCACCATGACAAATGACGTCTTACCTCTTGGTCTAGCCGTTGCCGAGCATCATGTAGATCGAGACACCACAACACACCGCCTGACATGCGCCAAGCCAAATCAGAAGAAATGCGGGAGCAGCTGTACTCCACCACGTTGCTCTATACATTACGGATATATGCCAGGCATGCAATCAAGTCGCTCACAAGCACAGAGTTGGGCCTCCGCTTCCCTTCTTCTCAGCGATGGCTTTGATTCTCTTGCCTCCTCCCGGAACCTCTTCAAACAATATTTGCCTTCCCTCCTTTTCGGCCTTTGCAACCTCGTCCTCCCACGTCGGATAGTCATTGTAGCCAACTTCGTTGTCCGGGAATGGGCCATAAAATCTTGCGCGGTCGTAGCCCCGGAAGGGAAGGCCTTCTTTCAACCTCTTTACAAAGTCAGGATTGCTCGTGAAGTAACGGCCAAACACGAGAGCATCGTATTTTCCAGCCTCAATCACGCCCCAGCTGTTGGTGTCGTTCCAACCTCCAGCCGAGAAGAACGGCGTCGGCTTGGAACCGGCATTGAAGATTTCGCGAAAGATTGAGAGGTCAATGTCGACGCCGACACCCCACTCGGCGAGCATCTTCTCTTTCTCTTCTGTTCCGAAAATCTGCTCGAACCTCTGCGGCCGAATCAGAAATTATATATTAAAAAAAAGGGGGGCAGTCAGCGAGAACCTACCGGCTCGATGAAGCTCACGTAGGACAAAGCGGGGAGGTCTTTCTTCAACTCCCTGCAAAGGTGCCCCCAGGTCTCAAGGCGCTGCACGCCGCGAGCTTGGTTGAAAGCACCAAACGGCGAGAGCCTTATGGCCAAGTTCTCTTGACCAATCGCCCTGGCGAGCTCATTCATGAGCTCCAAGACAAACTTGCACCTCTTCTCCGGCGTACCACCGTATTCATCGGTCCGCTTATTGACGTTGGACAGGAGGAACTCTTCAACGAGATAGCCGTTGGCGCCGTGCACCTCGACACCGTCAAAGCCGGCTTCTATGGCATTCTTGGCCGCTTGGACAAAGTCCGCAATGGTTTTCTTGATGTGCTCGACGGTCAGCTCGATCGGTGGGTGGTCGACAAACTTGACTTGCTTGTCCGATCCAGGAGGTGGGTACGGGTAGCACTCCTCCGGATCGTCCCAGAGGACAGCTGACGGAGCAACAGGATTCATGCCGCTGATGGGCTTGACAGTGGTGCGGCCTGCATGCCACAGTTGAGCGTAGATGTAACCACCTCCGTTGTGTACTACCTGGGTGACCTTCTTCCATCCCTCGACTTGCTCAGGAAGCCAGAGACCGGCAACTCCCGGCATACCATTGCTCTATTCAGAAGGCGGTCAACACCAACGTCGTGGAAAGTGTGCTCGAAATCATACCTCCATGCTCGGGGGAATTCCCTCGCTGATGAGCAGGCCGCCTTCCGTCGTTCTTTGACGGTAGTGCTCGGCCATCAAGTCCCCCGGGTACCAGATGCGGTTTGGAGTGTCGGCATTCAGAGGGATGCCCCTATTGCGCGTCAAGGGCGCAAGCACCACACGATGCTTCAACTGGACCTTGCCGTTGGCGACGTCGAGGGGCGTGAAGAGTGCCGAAGCGACACCGCGAGGAGGTTGTGCTACGGAACCCATGATTTTTGGTGGCTCGAATAGCAGAAGAGAGGAGAGGTATTTTTGATTGTTGCACAGAAGATGAGATAGGCTATCATGGCCATGGTAATTCGCCACTAGCAATGCCGAAAGTGGAGCACGCCTCGATCGGCTCGCTTGTAGAAGGGGCGTAGAACGTCTAGATACCGTGAGCCCGATCCCCACAAGGCAGAAAATGTTGCGCGAGGGGCGTGCGCAGTCCAATTCTAGTACATAGGGCCAGTAAAAGGGAACGGCCGCTCTAGGAGCAATTCAGGGATATTCCATATTCGACGGCCCGCATAGACAGGGACAACAACCTGGGTGTGCAGCTTATTCCCATCACCCGCGCATCTGAACTGCCGACAACCTAATTGGGGTACTGAACCAGCGTAGCGGGCCAGGACCAGGTGCCCGGAGAACGACAGGCGTGTGGCACGCAGCTCTTACGCCCCTGTGGAAATCCGAGCACTCCGACCCTTCAAAAACCGATCTTCACGTAGCAACGCACGGCGACGCAAAGTCGCCGGCCGGCTGTGAGAGGACCATTTAGGGCGGAAACAAGGGTTACTTCAAGACGAAACCTCCGTCGTTGGCCAAGCTGCGACCTTCGAGTTACGCACGACTGCGAGCCACGATATCCGACGTCATTGTACTCCGTAACGCTGCGTACTAGCGGAGAACAATAACCGCCTCCCTCTGGCTATGGTGCGCACTCTCCCTACCCGATCCTCAAAGCCTAAGTTTGTAATCCACGCGGACAGGGACCTGCTCTCGGCCTTCAGCAACAGACCAAGTTGCTATACCAGTACGATGACACGCTGACGGCTCATTACACGACGGTCCTCCGCGTCGCACGCGCTTCTGAGCTGCCAGAAGGCGACAGACCGCCCTCGAAAGGCAACTCCGAGAACGAATGGGTGGTTGAAACGGCGGAAACCATCTTCTACGTGAAAGGAGGCGGCCAGCCCAGCGATACGGGTACCATGATGCGCGAAAAGGATGGCGTCTCCTTCAACGTAGTCTCCACTACCCATGCACCCAACGGAAGGGTCTTGCATCTGGGCCGATTCTCATCCGACAGCTTCGGCCCGGGGGACGTCGTGCTGCAGAAAATTGATGTCAACCTGCGGAATCTTCATTCCCGCATCCACGACGCCGGTCATATCGTCGGCCTCGCCACCCGCGTCATCGCCGAAGAGAACCCCGAGCTGAAGATTCAAGAGCTCAAGGCCCAACATTATCCAGGATCCGCGCACGTCGAATTTCAAGGACTTATTGACGGCAAGTACAAGGACGCCATACAAGCCAAAGTCAACGCCATGCAAGAGAAGGATTTGCCTGTCAAAGTGTACTGGTGGACTGAAAAAGAAATGCGTGAGAGATGCGCCCATGTACCAGCCGCGATGACGGCTCCCGAGGGTGAGCTGCTGCGTGCCGTCGACATCGAAACCGCTGGAGCTTACCCTTGTGGCGGAACCCACGTTGCGTCTACGAAGCTGTGCGGCAATATTACAGTGCGTAAGATTAGCAGGTCCAAGGGCACCAGCAGAATCTCGTACGAGGTCAAGTGATGGCGCATGCAGAAATTGGGTCTTGGTGAAAGATACGAACGACAGACGGGTAGCACTCATCTTCTTTTAAAGGAATTGGGGAAGAGGTCTAACCAACCATGGGATAGAAGCCGGGAGATGGAAACGAGGATCATTTCAACAATGTAGAAAGAGCGTTACCAACATCAAACACCCCTCTACTCATCCAGTGTACGTACGATACCACTGTTTACCACGCGTCGGATGGCTCGAAAGGTGAAGCATCGATATTTTGACTACGTTTGAATAGCCTTTTAATCCTGGCACGATACCCGCCTCGACATGCATCCGCAGCCTTGTCTCGCGACAAGATGATTGGTCACCCGTCCTGCTTTTTCTGGCTTACTGTGGGTTGTTTCGATTATTGTTGCACGCGGCCAGGAGCAGTTGGCCCTTCATTGGATGCTTTGCGCAGCGATGCTATCGTGTCTACCGACGAGCGAAAGCATTTGCTCTAGTTTCATTGCACCGATGCTCGGTCGTCGCAGGGATTGGCCAGAAAAGGCAATCTGAGATGCCGAGGTTGGGTGCCAGGCCAGAGCATAGTCGAATCCAACATCGCTCTTGACACTGCCTCAAATAAGCAAGCACGTCAACTGGCCCCCAATGCGTGCCACTGCACACAGTCACGACCTATTAGTCGCATCCCTTCTACGCAACCTTAACCAGCCAGACCCCTTAAGCTACCTGCCCTAACATCCTTGCGGTCCGCTCGGAAACTGTTGACTGGGCTAGCTAAACGTGACCCGACATCTAGGTACATGTACAAGTAGCCACACCGCGTTTGTCATGGGTTCCGCCAAGCGACCAAACTTCCTCATCGTCATAGCAGACGATCTAGGCTTCAGCGACACAGGGCCGTATGGCAGCGAGATCCCCACGCCCACGCTGGACCGGCTGGCCAGCGAGGGTGTCACCATGACAGGCTTTCACACAGCGTCGGCCTGCTCACCCACGCGTGCTATGCTGCTCTCAGGTACTGATAACCACATTGCGGGACTGGGCCAGATGGCCGAGTTTGTTCGTAACCGTCCCGAGTACCATGGCCGGCCTGGATACGAGGGATATCTGAACTTTCGGGTTGCTGCCTTGCCCGAGATACTTCAGGACAACGGCTATCACACCATGCTTTCTGGCAAATGGTGAGTATCATTTTTGTCATTCACGTGCGATGGAGCTAAGCGGCATTGCCAGGCATCTTGGACTCAAAAAGGAACTATCGCCTCATGCACGGGGCTTCGACAAGAGCTTCGTGTACCTCGCCGGAGCAGGAAACCACTACAACAATGAGCCGCAACTGGGCGATCACCCCTTTCAATCCCCTTCGGTCAACGGAGACGGCCTGTGGATGCACAACGACAAATTCCTCGACCGCAAAAGGGACCTTCCGGCCGACTTTTATTCCACTACCACTTTCTGCGACAGAATGTTGGACTTTTTGCAAGACCGGACCGGTGAAGAAAAGGAAAAGCCCTTCTTTGCTTACCTCGCCCTCACTGCACCCCACTGGCCTCTGCAAGCCCCCCGCGAGACGATTGCCAAATACCGCGGCAAATACGACGCTGGTCCCGAAGTGCTACGCGCCGCACGCCTGGCGGCTCTCAAGGCGCGCGGCCTCGTCCCGCAAGATGTTTCCCCTGCACCAATGGTTGGCGCCGTGACCAAAGAATGGGACGCCATGAGCTCACAAGAGCGCGCCGAGTCGTCACGGCGGATGGAAACGTACGCAGCCATGGTCGACCTCATAGACGCGCACCTCGCCCGCGTCCTGGCGCAGCTCGAGGCGACGGGCGAGCTGGACAACACGTTCGTGTTTTTCTGCTCGGACAACGGGGCCGAGGGCAAGCTGCTCGAGAGCTTGCCTATGATGGCGGGGACGCCGCTCGTCGAGTGCATCCGCCGCTTTTACGACAACTCGCTCGACAACATCGGCGCTGCGTCCAGCTTTGTGTGGTACGGCCCGCGCTGGGCGGCTGCGGCGACGGCGCCGTCGCGTGGCTTCAAGGCGTGGACGACCGAGGGCGGCATCCGTTGTCCGGCAATTGTGCGGTTTCCACCGCTGATGCCGCCGCCGCTGCCGCCGCCGCCTCCTGATTCCGCTCCCGAATCCGGACGCTCGACTGCTTCGACGAGGGCGAAGAAGAGCCACATAGTCTCACATGACTTCACGACAGTCATGGACATCCTGCCCACGCTGCTAGACCTGGCACAGATCCCGCATCCCTACCCGTCGCGCTTCCGCGGCCGCGACATCGTCGCTCCGCGCGGCGTCTCGTGGGTGCCGTATCTGCGCTCCTTGTCCGCTTTCCACTCGTCGCAAACACCTCCTCAACCACACACAATCCTCTCATCAAACGCACAGTCATCATCATCATCATCATCATCCCCCACGTCCTCGCAACCTGCCCAACAACCCCTTCACTCGCCACCACAAATCCAACCCCCGCACTGCGACACCTCCACAACAACCGGCTGGGAGCTCTTCGGGCAACGCGCCATCCGCCGCGGCCGCTACAAGGCCGTCTACATTCCCGCGCCGCTGGGCAGTGGCATGTGGGAACTGTTCGACGTCGAGGCCGATCCGGGGGAGGTTGAGGTGCTGGCGAGGAAGGGTAGGGGAGGGTGGGGCAAAGATGACGATGATGACGACGACGACGACGACGACGACGAGAGGGTGAACGAGGATGAGCGGGATGGGGAAATCCAACGGGAGGCGCCGGGAGAGGGAGGCAGACAGGGCAAAGCAGAGCATGCAAAGGTGCTCAAGCAGCTGCTGGAAGAGTGGGTCAAATACGAAGATGAAACCGGCCTCTACGACCCGGATCCCCTGGCTGGCGAGGGCGAAGGCGTGGGGCCGTATATATAGGTAGGTTGGATGGTGGTGGCGCAAGGAGTGCTGGGTGTTTGGGGGGGGGGCGCTGGTTTGATCAACGTAATCCTTCCCCTACGCAGTCCAAAGTGCGTGAGATAATCACATGGCCATTTGCAGCGGATTCGGTTGCAGACGCTCAAGGGACGAGCACCGAACGGACGACAGTGGCAGATGTAGAGCAGCAGCAGCAGCAGCAGCAGCAGTGCATCTCCTAGTATGGTACACCACGTCTGTGCGCCACGGATGGATTGATAGATGAAGTACGAGTGCGGAAGGCAGTAGTTTCAAAGGCAAGCAAACAAACGACCATCTCTTGTTCGTCTCATCTCAGTCTTGAAGCACCCACCCACGCACACTGGTAACGTCCTCGCTGTCCGCACGGCAAGTACGACAAACTGGGGACGAAGCATCGGCTCGGGTGGGGGTTGAGGGAGGGAGGACGTTGGATTGAGTTGGCGTAATGGGAAAAGAGGGGAGTGCACTACAGCGGAGAAGGAGCGACGGAGCAGACCAATGGAAGAGAAAATCTCGGGGGCGAGTAGTTGGAGAATTCCGCATCGTGATGCGAAAGGGCTGCAATTTATTGTCTACTTGAATCACAGATCATCTAGTAGCCGGATGAGTATAATTAAACCAAATCAAAGGTAAGTAGAACTTACACCATCCATATACACGTGAACTAGGTAGAATCGCTAAACTCTTTCTGCATCTCCAACTCCCCTCTCCATTCTCCTCTACTCAGCAACCCACACCGCCGCCATGCCCATACCCGTCCCGATGCACATGCTTGTAACGCCAATCCTCTCGCCCCGGCGCTTGAGCTCATAGAGCAGCGTGCTGACCTGCCTCGCGCCGGTACAACCCAGAGGATGCCCAAACGCAATGGCGCCGCCCTTGGGGTTCACCTTGTTGACATCGATGCCAAGCTCCTCGACACAAAAGAGGCACTGGGAGGCAAACGCCTCGTTGATCTCATAAACATCAACGTCGCCCGTCTGCAGACCCGTCTTGGCCAGGGCGACGGGAATGGCGGCCGCGGGGCCGACGCCCATGAGCAGCGGCGGCACACCGACGACGGAGGCCTGGACGAACTTGCCGAGGATGGGCTGACCGAGTCGCTGCGCGGTGCTACGCTTCATGAGCAGCACGGCAGCGGCGCCGTCGCTGATTTGCGACGCATTACCCGCGTGGATACTGCCGTCCTTTGCGAAGGCGGGCTTGATCTTGGCCAGGGACTCGGGTGTCATGCCCTCGCGCACGCCGTCATCGCGTGACACGGTGATGCGGCGCTCCTCGTCCGTCTTGGGGTCGACGAAAAGGATGTTGTCCAGTGGTGCGATTTCCTGGTCGAAGAGGCCCTTTTTTTGCGCGTCGATTGCCTTTTGGTAGGAGGCTGCCGCGAAGGCGTCTTGCTTGGATCGCGGGATCTTCTTGTCTTTAGCCATGGCCTCGGACAGTACGCCCATGGGAACGGTGCAGTTTTTGGATTCAGGGATGCCTTTGAGCAGGTCGGAGAACTCGGTGACGGCTTGCGGTCTACCCTCGTATTAGTCTAGACAACCAGGGGAAGGATCTTAGGGCGGCACTGACCCATACTGCGTGCTCATGCTCTCCACGCCGGCGCCGATGCCCACCTCGATCATGCCGCTGCGAATGGCATTCGCAATGTCAACACACGCCTGTAGCCCACTGCTACACTGTCGATTCAGACTCTTGACGGCGCTCGTCGTCGGGAAGCCAGCCGCAATGGCCGCTGCGCGGAATTCGGTGGCACCACCGCCAGGCGCGAGCACCGTGCCGACAGCAATGTCCTCGACGACCTTTGGGTCGATCTTGGAGCGTGCAATGAGGTTCTTGAAGGCGCCATAAAGCAGGTCGGAAGCTTGCGTGTCCTTGAAGCCGCCGCGGCCGCCCTTGGTAATGGGCGTGCGCAGCGCGCACGTCACAACGATCTGGAGCGTCGAGTCAGTTTGCTGCTTCGACGTGCTCTTCAGGCGTCATGCGAAGCGGCCAGACTTACATCATCGGGATTCTTTTGCAGAACGGCCTGTCTGCCCTGGGGAGTGGAAGACAGATGGTCGGTGACCTGTGTGAGCCGCTCCTGTGCTGCAGCGCGCATCAGCATGTGTCTGCTCATCCCTCGCATCGCGTAGAGCTTAAGCTCCCTACACCCACCAACAGATTGACGACGTACCCTTGCGGTTGCCTCCAGTTTGATTAGCCATTTTGGTCGGTGGGAAAAGAGGAATCGAGGAGATACGAGAGATGGAGATATCAAGATAATCGGGGAGAGGCGTCGTTTTGTGAACGCAGAAGAAGTGTACGGGCGGAAGAAGAGGTGGTTGTCAAGCTGGGCGGATCAGACCGAGGCTCGCCGCAAGTGGTATGGTGGCCCTCGGTGCCGGCTGACTAAGGGTCCTTTCACATGAAGATCTGAGGTGGACCACTCAGAGCCGCAGAATTGCGTCACGGCCCTCAGCCAGCTGACCCTAGGGTTTCCAGTTTGCCGATGATTACTCGTGGTCGTTCCGCAACAAATCCATGCGGCAACTTTTTGCTCTCGGCTGCAAATAAGCGTCAAACGTACATAGTGTCTTTGCTGCAAAGATTGTCAGTTTGCAGCAACACCATCCACCTCTGGTCAAATGTTTCCTCCCAGAATCAACGCCACGCTGTCCACTCTGAGCAGGCCCAACGCCCGCTCGATGCCATGGTGAAAGATATTCCCAGAACAGCCCGTTTAATGAAATGGGCAGAGGAGAGCGTAAAGGCCCCCCCCGCCCCCCCTCAGCAAGGAAGTACACGTCAGGTGATTCCCCCAAAAGACGAAAGCAATGCGGCCCTGAGTCCTGGCGGTTCACCGCCGGCTTTCCTCGTCCCTTAATCTCCGCTCCAGCTCGTCTGCCACGCTCTCCCTTTGTACTTCCTCATAATCCGGCGGAGGCTCTGCTGGAGGATCGTAACTATCCGCAGGCTTGGGAGCCGTGGCAGCCACACTATCCGGACTGCTGGTGCCCAGGCTCCTATCCCTGCCAGATTCAGCCGTCGCTGTCGCCGTTGTTGCTGGGTGGGGCGCATCCATTGGAGGCGGGGGTTCATATGCGGGCAGCTGGTCGAGGTGTACAGCTTCCATGTTGACGCCGCCAAAAGCACCAGGCCCGCGAAGGCTATCGTTCTCCGAGTACCGACCACTCTCACGCGCAACGTCGACGGCCTGCTGCAAGCGCTCTTTGATGCGCCCAAAGGTTGTGGTAAAGTCGTATGCGCCGCCGTCCTTGAACGTGAGCTTGAGCTCGAGCTCGCTGTGATTTGGAGGAATGTTTCCGCCAGGTACCGGTCTAACAAGGGCTAGCCAGTAGTTGGCGCCCCAGAGCGGTGTTACAACGTGGGTGTCGCGAAGGTTGAGGATGAAGGCGGCGAAAGACTGTAGTTGGGGCGTCGGTTTCGCTGGGAGGTAAACGACGCGTTGGTTGGTGACGTACACTGTGCCGGCGCTGCTGGACAGAGAAAATGGTTCGTGGCCTGGAAACTTGGCTCGCGACTGGAGCGACAGGGTGGTGCGCAGTGACGATTTCCAAAGCTGTTGCTCTCCCGGTAGCAGAGCGAAGCCGTCTGGCTCGGCGAGCATAACCCAACTGACGTTGTCAGTATGAGACTACTTTAACAAGCGATTCCAGTAAGGGAAGGTGGTGCGGGTCCCAGGAGCAAGGGCTGCGGATACGTAGATTCCTTCCGGCGCAAGGATTCGGGCATGCAGTCGAGGCGGCGGCGCAATGTTGTTGGGGTTACTCACTTGAGCGACATGGTGATGAGTGCTGTCAGACGGCTGTGGCTTTTGTGGTTGAAGTTGTATTGAGAATCAGTCGGTGAGATGGTCAAGAGGTTGAGTCGGCAAAGTTCGAGCAGTAAGATGAGATAGGGTGGATTAGTGTAGTGGGACAAGTGCGGAGGGAATCTACAGGAAGCATGCCCTGGCGGCGGGTCGCCAACGACGGGGTCCGTGCGTATTGTGCGACCGCCCACCAGTCCCGGGCCGCGCACGCCTGGTGTTTCCGTGACGTATCCGTACTCCTATAGGTAGTCCCAGCCTTGTGTTGTGCGCCGCTCCGGCTTGCCCAAAGTAACGATATATAATCTGCGGCTACGGCGCAACAGCTCAAAACTCTCAAAATTCAGCGGTAAGCATTGTCCTCGAGCTCTCTCAGCTCCTTTCTCAAATTCTGAATCCAAGCTGTGTCTCCGTCTTCTGTTCGGGCACTTGACACCTCTACGCACGTGTAGTTGCACAGTGGAGAAGAGATAGTGCATTCTTCCACATGCTCGCAACGGGGACGGATAGACCGAGGTGAAGGGAGCACCCAACCGGCATTGGCGGCCTCGACACGAAATACTGGATACCTACCTTCGCTGCGGGAGCTTTGGTAAGGTAGGCGAAGAGGCCTCGGGTCTGACCATTGGAAGACCCATCTAAGTTTAAGACTTCGCTCGTTCAAAGCATTTTTCCCTTGAAGCCGCGTTGATTCAGGGATCAAAGTGATCTCGGCACTACTTGCTCGCCGAGCTACACGTACATACGATAGTTTCCTCTTCACAGCATCGCATTTCATCTCGCCACTCTACCTTCTTGCTCCTCAGCTCGCCAGCCAGCCATCAGCTCAACACCACGCACAAACCAAAGCACACCAAAGTGACCAGTTTGCCATATGTACATTCAAACAACTCGCTTCGCTCCGCGTCGCCTCGTCCTTTTTCAGCCGTCAAAAGTAAGGGAAACAATAAGCAAAAAGCAGCGCACAGACGATTGCCGATCGAAACAGCTGTAGAAGCAAGCAGGAGAAAAAAACCGGCGTACAGGTGAATAGAATTGACAGGGAGGAAGAAGGAAAAGTAGGAAAGGACAAGTGACGTGTGCAATCGACGAATACAATGAAAGTAAAACAAGACACGCAAGCACCGTTGACGCCACCAACACATTGCACAACGTGACAAAACGCAAACAGACGTAAAACGGTTCGCTGCCGGCTTTGGAACGCGCGGAACAGGGGCTCTATCGAACTACATGGGGAGAAGTAAATCGCAACAACGTGATGGCAGGAATCGTGCGACGGCCGCACCAGGGCGACCACGACCAGAGACCAACGTAGCAGCCACAACTTTCCATTTTCGCTGCTTAAGAGGCTAGGGCGACATTTGGCTACCTAGTCTAACGATGGGCTCGATGAGCCCTCGGTCTGTGCTTTCAGTACCGGTGGTGGAAAAAGACGCCTAAGCAACGCTACCGCCAGCGAAGACGGCCTTGGCCAGGCCGGTGATGTCGCCGGCATTATCGGGGTAGACGTAGAATGCGACAGCGATGATGATGTATCTGATGTTGTGTCAGTATGTGGTGTTTGAATCTTCTCATGCAGTGGCCGAGACTTGCATGTGCGCATGCAGCACAATGCAGGAAGGGGGTTGGAGAGATAAATACTCACGTTCCAATGCACATGGCGCCCTCGAGGTAGTTGCTCTTGCCATCCTGGATCAGATAGTTCATGACCAGCACACTGACGAAGAAGACGACCGTCTCAAACGTCTGGAAGTGCAGCGTCATGGGAATTCCCATAATCCAGCCGAGCAAAACGAGCGCGGGCGTCACAAACAGCGCAATCTGCATGCTGGAACCAATCGCAACGTTGATGGCCAAGTCCATCTTGCTCTTGTAGGCCACCACGACGGCCGTAACGTGCTCGGCCGCGTTGCCGACTATTGGAAGCAGAATCAGACCGATGAACGTCTTGGAAATGTGCGCCGTCTGCACGATACTGTCGATGCTGTCCACCAGGTACTCGGCGCACACAGCGACCATGACTGTGATGATGACCAGTGTGAAGCCAGCGGCCAACGGGCCCAGCGTCTTACCCTCTGGTCCTTCTTCCTCTTCCTCGGCAGCACCATCCTCACGCTGGGACTCGGGGTCTGGGGTGAACAGATGGGCGTGCGACTTGAGCTGGAACCAGAGGTAAAGGATGTAGAGAATCAACAGGATGATGGCAGTGCCGTGCGACAGGACGAGTATGTGCTGCTCACTCTCCTTATCAGATCCAGGCAGCACTGAGTAGAGCGTGGCAGGAATGATGAGCGAAGCGCATGCCACAGCCATCAGCGATGACATGGTTGAGGCGACTGTCTCGTTAAATCCTTGTTCGTATTGGCTGATGCCACCGGCGAGGAAGCAGCAGCCGAGGACGAGGAGGCTGTTGGAGAGGATAGAGCCTAACATGCTGGATTGCACGATGCGAATTTCGCCATTTTTGAGAGCCACGATAGAGACCTGAGCGCGCACATTCGGTCAGATGTTGAAATTGCGTCATGGCGCCCGCGCGCAAACTCACAATCAGTTCGACCGCATTTCCAAAGGTCGCATTCATCAAGCCTCCGATGGTTTGACCAAGCTTGGCCGATAGCTCCTCC
>JAIFKG010000009.1:0-18324 GCA_020351975.1 Phyllosticta ampelicida | reverse complement strand
CGTGCGTGGCACAAGATGGGCGTCTCTACTTGTACTTTGCTAGATGAGAGCACGCAGATAGGCTAAGATGTCTAGGCGGTCTACTGCCATATCTGAAAGAAGCTTGAGGTTTTTAGCCACAGAGTCGAAGATGAAAATTGAATGCAGGAAGTTAATTAAGGTTGAGAGATTCCTAATTAGGATGGATAGAAGGTTTGGGTGGCGCGGAGATGCTGTTTATTGTAAAGGTATTATATTCTATCAGCTTTGTCCCCCCCCACTGCCGCTCCCTACGACGAATCCTATAAAATTAGCTCCATTCTGTGGCATTGGTAGAGCAGTCGATATAGCTATGTAGCGGGCAACGTACCATCCTATGTTGATGTTTAGTACAGCTGGTGACTGTCAGAGCTGGCGACTTCAGCGCCTGAACATCGCTTGGCCCCAAGCCTTGGTTGCAACACCATGCTGTCGCTGGTTTCGCCACGGCTATTCCTTCAGTATTGTGCTTTTCGTTCAGGATTTCACGCCAGCTACTCCTTCAGGATCTGCGACGTCCGTCAAGCGCGACATGTTCTTTTTCGACGTTTGACTTCAGTCGGTCGCAACACCACTCTTTTGGTTCTTACGATCAGTTCCTTTCGGCTCCACCACACTGACGACGTGCGCGGCGACGTACGTGGACTCTGAGCCGAAAGCAACTACCGTATCTCATTCTCTTTTGTATATAGTCTTGCAGGCACTCGGCGACAACTTCGTCGATGTCTGAATATACTCGTTAGTTAACGCTCCAACTTAGCCGCCTCCATGCCCTTAGCTATTCATCGGTGTTTTGTTGCTGTCTGACAGTGACAAGGAAAATGCGGGGGATTTCGTGATAAATAAGGTTCAGTTCATGGTCAATAGTCCCGAGGCTGAAGTCATGGTCGAATGTCAAGGCATTAGCTACAGTGGCAATTTGTTATGGTAGCCTCGAGTCTGCGTGTTCAAAGAACTCACCTCGAGTCTGTGCATGGCTGAAGAATCCATCTTGCTCGGAGAACCCACTTCGCGCCGGGAACTTCGCCTCGTCCAAAGACCCACACTGTTACAAGGCCACAGGCCCTCTAGAGAGACTCATGACAGGCACGCCCTTCGTGCAAGGTAGGGCTGCTGAGGCGGGAGCGCCGGCGTCGGCCCGGGACGACCTGAGGCCAACCTTGCTGCATCTGAGGTACAAGTACCTCGCACGAGGTGTAGTGGTCTCTTTCTTTTTTCTTTTCTCCCCAGTGATTCCTTCTGTACTCAGAATCAACGTTAGCAATCTACCTGGGGTTTACCTGTAGTAGCCGTGATCTCTTGACACTATTTCCCCTCTTTCTGAGACGGGCTCTAGCGAGTTATTGTTCACAAGACGCTAAGCCGTGAAGTTTGAAATTTTGAAGGAAAACATGTTGTTCCGATCACTTAGCCGTGCATTTTGCCGTGCTCTGGTCGGTTGAAATAAACGAAAAGCGCTGAGCCAAAAGGTACCTCAACAAAACAATCTCTGATCATAGGCTCCAGCCTGTCACGCTTCCTTTTCTTCTTCAGAGATTCCTTCTTGTCTATGCAGCCTTAGCTCGTTGTAGCATCTTTGGGGCTTCGCTTCTAACATTAGGAATCTCGCTTTCTTCCATCGATGCACAACGGCCGACCATCCTGCCCCACTGGTCCAGCAGCGCGCCCCTGCAGGATCGAGCGCCCCGACAGGACCTGCAAACGCTGCAGGACCTTACCGTCCCAGATACCGCCTCAAAACCGCGCTTGACTAGTCGTTATCAGTGCGTCCATTATGTGCGTCCTGCAGCAAATCAAGCGGCAGCAAAGGGGCATGTGACTGATACGCTCAAGAATGGGGGTGGGGGGTTTCAAATATCGGAAATCGATCTTGATATTCTTCCCAACGCCCTTCTGATATCGCTCTCTCTCTATAAAATTCGCGGCCAAAGGTAGCCTCGCTAGGTAACCGCATGTGGTCATCACCAGCCTCATGCCCGCAATCAATCCTTGACCAAATAAAACCCAACGGCACAAAGATATAGCGAAGAAATTCATGCCTTGGGAGTATCGTAGTAGTGGGCCATTTCGAGGCCGGCGCGCTTGAAGCCGCATTTGACGTAGAACCCCTCGTTCGCTTCGGAGCAGTCGAGGATGGTCTGGGGATCGACGATATGAGCACCGATCGAAAGCGCCAATGAGTACCGAAGCTTCGGGCGTTTGCTTGCTTGCAACTCACCTTGTAGCATCCCACCTTGTCGGCAACAAAATCCAGCGCCTGGATGATGCGCAGACCTAGCTTCTTGCCCTGCTGGTCCTTGGCGACGGCGATGTCCTCAATGTGGCCGACGAGGCCGAGATCGTGGATGAACTTGCGCTCGACGACGAGCGCGCCCGTGCCCACGATTCGCCCGCTGTCGTCGATGATGCAAATGAGGAAGTATTCGTCGTTGCGGCGGCTCATCCAGTCGTAGCGCTCGTTCCACTTTTGCTCGTTCACGTCACCGACGGTTGTCAGCACGCGCAGTACGTCGAGGAATCCGGCGTGGTAGTCGCTGCGTCGGATTGGGCGGCACGAGTAGCCTTCAGGTAGCGCGGAGAGGACCGCCGGCGAGATGAGCTCAGTGCTGAAGAGGGGGGCGTTGGGGTCGGACAGGATCGACATCTTGGGAAGGGTGGCGAATGCGATGACGCTGTGGGAGATAGAGCTGGAGTCGGTGGATCGGAGCGCGTACGCGGTCGTGGGAATTGAGTCTAGCGATGAGGCGGCCTAGGAGGAAGTTGTGGTGGTGAAGAGGCGGGGAATTTAGGTTGAGAACTGGGAGGCAGGTACGGGGGTCGACGTATGCTGTGGCACGACTCAAATGCGTTGAGTGGTGGAGAGGGAGCAGCCGATGATCGAGGAGAGGTAGTAGCAAGCGTTGAAGGAGAAATTCTGGTGTAGGGAGCAAGTTAGGAGAGGTGGAAAGGGAAAATGAGCAGGTCGTGTGGATGTTTTTGGCGGGGAGAGGAGGAGGAGCAGGAGGAGGACACCCCTGCGCGGGGCCTGGGCTGTCCCGCCCTGACTGATCGTCGTGGGTGCCGCTAAATTTAGCGTCTGCTCGACCCACAAAGCGAGCGGTCAGAAAAGAACGACACCACACGCATTTTCATCTTCACGATACGACATAGGGCTCCGACATGACGGGGCTGTGAGCCGAAGAAGGGATGGATCTGAGTCCATCTCTCACATCTCGTCCAACTTAGCTGCCATGCCCATCTCTCGGACCTCGCGCATCTCCTCGCAAGCTTTTGTCCATCTCTGAGGGGTGATGGTGGACATGTTGTATGCTTCTGACTCGAACTTCTAGGACATGCTGCTCATATAGCTCTTGTGTCCTCCATTCTCTACTCCTTTGCTCGCTTTCCCGTCTGTTCTTTTTCTGACATCATGACAATCTGCCACTCGTTATTTTAAATCGTCTCATCATGAATGAATGCAATCATCATTCAAACGCCTCGATTACACCGAGACAGTTCAGCTAAGCCTGATGAACATGGCGCGATAAGAGCGCTCGTGAATTAGTAAACGAAGAGACGAGTTGGGTAAAAGGAGAAGGCGCGTGATAGGGTACCTACCAGGTAGGTAGATTCTGTACAACAACCAGGATCCACACACTCGATGCAAAAGAGAAGCAAAAAGCAAAAATTCCGCGCACCTCATCACTCATAAAGCGCGTCCCCATGCACATTCTACGCCGCTCGCACCTCCTCGACGCCTTTCCCTTTCGGCATTTGGTCCTTTGCAGCACCACCAACACCCTCGCCCTCACGCTCCGCACTCTCCTCCGTCATCCCATCCTCCTCCACGCCGCTGCCACTCACACTGCTGCTCTCCCACCCACATCCGCACTCGCTATCCTCATTACCGCCCATGCCGATCATGCCAACTCCTGGGCAGCCCCCGCCGATGCCTCCCAGCGCGCCGCCCGCCGCCAAAACGGCCTGCAACGCCGCCTCCAATAGTCGGTTCTGGCGCTCCACGGCTTCGAGACGCGCCTCGAGCGCCGCCGTGTGGCTACGCCCGCGCTGCAGTTTTCTGCTGCTGCCCGACGCTGTGGCGGCGCTGGGTGCAACGCTGGCGGTTTTGCCGCTGCTGTCACCGGCGCTCTTGTTGGTACGGCTGCCGGCTGCGTGCTGGTGATGCTGGTGACGCTGGTGATGATGATGATGATGATGGTGTTGATAGTAGTGCGGCAAGTAAGAGGGCTGCGATTGATGCGAGACGCTGTCAGCCGCGGTCTTTGACGACGCGGACGTCGTCGCGCCGCCAGTGGTGCTGCCCTGGTGTAGAAGACTGCTACCCCGGCTACTCTGCGAACCTTGTGAGAGACGTGGGTACGACGTACGCGAGATGACGGACATAGCGCTGGGAGTCTGCAGGGTGAAGTGGGAGGCGCGATTGTTGCGGGCGGTGCTGTCTCCGACGGCGAAGCTGTTGGATTGGAGCTGGTTGTGCGTACTTGTACGGCTTTTTGGGTTCGAATAGTAGTGCTGATGATGATGAGGACGATGATGCTGCGGGTGGTCGCGCTGGCCAGGCACAAACTTCAAGCTGCTGGCTCTGCGCGCTCTCACAGCCGCATCCTTCTCTCCCCTGCTCTCCACGAACGCGTCGTCCAGGCTCTTTCTCGTGCGTCCAGATTCAACCAGCGCCATCGAGGACGAGTCGCCTTCGTACAGACCACCTGTGCGCCCCACGCTTGTCCGCACGGCGATGGCCAGAGGACCTGACCTCCGCCGGTCCTTCAGGACCAAACGTGCAGGTTTCTTGAGATACTTTGCGCGAGGGAGGGGCATCTGCTCAGCGATGGTGACAACGGGGGAGAGGGTTATTTGCCCCGGAAGAGGCGTGTAGCCCGTGCGATACGAAGGCGAGGGATGGATGTCATTGGAAAAGGAGCAAATAGACGCAGGCCTAAGGTGAGTGGATTCCTCCTTTGCTTTCTCGTCAAACTTATTCCTGTCTGCGGCAACTATCCCAGCACCGCTTGAAGACGGCGTCGTGTTTGAGCGTCTGATCAAATGTCTCGCACGCTCGAGCTGGCCGCGCTTGGTTTTGGTAATGTTGGTCGTGACGTCAGTCAATCGGTCGACATGCTCGTCCGCACTGCTCTCTTCCTTCAGTGACTGCGTCACAATCTCGTCGATGTTGTGACGACGCTGCTGGAGGTCGCGCAGTTTGCGCGCACGCGTCTTGTCGTCCCGACTGTGGCGAGACGTTGCCTCTGGACAACTACCCTCCAGCTCAGGTGAAGATGATAACTCGCTCACAAAAGAGTCCTGTCGGCTCTTGTCCTCGTCGTCCACATCAGATTTGAAGCTGCCAGACAGCCGGTCTTGCTCCTTGGACCGGTACATGCCTTGGCCCGCAAGGCGCTCGTTGCTCGTCTCTTCCATAGATTGCTCCGTCGTCTGGTTCATGTCTTTTCGAGCCTTCTTCGCTCCATCTCTCCAGCTATCCGACGACTTTGGCCGCAACAACTCCATGCCCACCGGCACTGGTAGGATGATTTCAACATCCGTTTCAAATGCCTCTGATTCTCCATCATCCAAGGGAGCAACAGCTGGCGACGGGCGACCACTCGGTGGATTGCTGAACAATGCAGCTTTGATGTCAGTGGCAGCGGAACCCGTGCGCCTGAGATTTGGCTTCTCAACCCGCTTGACTGCCTGGTCATTCTCGACGAGCGTCGCAGACTTGTTCGTCGTCGACTGCGCATCGGACATGGACGGCGCCGACGGGTTGGTGATGCGTAGCCGACTCTGCGTAGGTTCCGGAAGGACAAGAGAGTCGGAAAAGTCTGGCTGCTGCTGGAGCGCCAGAGTCGATAGCCAGTTATCAAAGGCATTGGTCCCCACACCGTGGCTGGGCTTGTCCAGTAGCGACGCGGACCGGCGCTTGAGACCAAAGTCACTGCTGTGGCACAATTAATTCACATGTTTTGGCACCTCGTAGGAACGAAGTCTCACCTCCTGCCTCCCATCAACAAATGGCCATCCGACGGCAAATGGTCCGTCACAATCTGCAAGTACTTCTTTCCTGCAAAACGTCAGTCAAATTCCCGTTTCCTCCGGAAAATAACACGTAACAAGACATGACTCACCTGTCGTGCTCACCTTCTGCACCACGCCCTCGGCCGGCACAAAAGTCTCCTTAATGGCACTGCCGCCAGCCCTCAGTCTTCCGGTCTTCATGCCAGGAATACCAACTCCTTTCCCAGGCCACCCCTCGAGCGACCCCACCCTCTCCACGAAGCCGCCCTTTCGCCCACCAGACGACCGATGATACCCAGGCAGAAACCTCAGCGCCCGCTTCGACCCGGACTTGGACGACAACGATGCCTTGCTGTGGAGGCCGCTGCCCGACTCGCTACCGCTCGCTGGCCCCGTGTCCCGTAGAAATGAGGCCAGCTCGCGGTGCTCGGGACCAATTCCAGGGATGCGAGCATAAGGGTCCCGTGGGGTGCCGACAGCCGCCATCCTCTTTGGCCGATTCGCAATGGTGCTGGTCCTGGTGCTTGTGCTGATGGAGGTGGTGATCGAAGGGCCTTCGCTGTTGGAGGGGACAAAAGTGGGCACTGTTCGAGATTGAGAAGGGTCGAAACGACGACCCCGCGCGATGGGTTTATTCGTCGTGGTCGTTAAAGGAGATATGTTGGTGGTCTGGATGCGAAGGACGGGCTTGACACGCGGTGAGGTCGCGGTTTGAGAGGTGGGTGTGTCGTGCCGACCAAGACTGCCGCCGGCACTGGCCGGCTCCGCCCTGGTGGCAGTGCGATGGAGAGAGTCCGCCGTGGTTGGTGATTTGACCGGGACTCCCGAGCTATTCTTGATGGCCTGCTGGTCTTCTTCTTCCTCGTCGAGGATGATTACTCGAGGCGAGCACCTAATGTCAACCGAAGCAGACGAATTGAAATGACCGTCAGGCCAAAAGGGTTGATCAGGCAAGTTCCACCACGGTTCAGTAGCACTCCGGTCCTCATCAACATCCACGGAACCAGCGGGCTCGGATGGTGGTGAGCTGGGGTTCATGGACTGAGACCGGGGCTCCACGTGTTTATCTACACGGCGCTTGGGGTCACGGTCGCCAGACGCACGTTGATGACGACGCAGAGCAACAGGAGGCGGCGGAGAAGCAGCAGAGGCAGCAGAGGCAGGCGGAGGAGAACTCGGAGCATTCACCTCGTGGGACCGGGGAGTGTGATTCATGAAGGTGTACGACGGGGAGCGTCTGTGAGGGCCCAAAATGGGAAACGGTGGGGCACTGGATACTGAATTGGCAGCAGAGCCGGGAGCATCAGACGAAGTATTGGCAGAAAAGCCTCCACGAGCAAGGCCGAAGACCATTCTCAGCAGCACCAGCCGGCGGCAGGCTGCATGCGCTTCGGGCGGTCAAGAAGGCGCAAACAATTGGGAATAGAAAACCTTCCCGATGGAATGGCAAGGGATCGGATGCGTGGAGATTGCCAGACGACGAGGTAACGTGAGAACGACGACTGGACTCGAGAAGCGGGCGGTGGAAGAAATTGGAAGCCTGAAGCGTGTGCCAGTTGTGGTATTTGGGTCGGAGCGTTTGCTTTTTTGCCTTTGGCTTCTTTTCTTTTTTGCTCGATGCCGAAAGCTGCTGCGGTAGAAGTGCAATGCACGAGCAGAGTAGCAACAGCTGAGGACCAGGTGTAGAATGTCGGAAACGGATATGTAGATTGCCTGCAGCCAAAAAATGTTTCTGTTCTTCTCCTTTGACCACAAACGTGGCCTCGGGAATCAGGCCAGAGGGAAGCGCGAGTCGCAGCAAAGCAGTGCAGGCGACAACCTGGAAAAGTCGGCGTCCAGAGAGCGAGCCGCAGCAGCAAATGCGCAGCAGGGCAGCGCAGCGCAGCGCACGAGAATGGTTTTGCTCGCACTCTTCTCCCCAGCACCGCTGCTGCATCAATATAAGCACAGCTTTTCTCACCCTGTGACGCCGGGCGGCCAACGCCGTACTACCGCTCGCCCCCCTCGATCCATCTCTTCTCAGCGCAAGAGTCGCCCTTCGTGTCGACGGCGCCCTTTCTGTGCGAGGGCGTCTCCAGCATTGGATTGGATGAGCCGTTGGCTTGTTGCACGGCGCCAAGTGTCGTAAGGACCCGGGACTGTAGCGTGGCGGGATTGCTCGTCCTCAATCATGTCTTGGGCGGACTGAAGTGAGAGAGGTGCGGTGTGGACGGTGGACGCAGGCGGCACGCTGGCACTGCTGTGCGACGTCCGCCGCCGGTGCCATGTCCTGGCCCGAAACGCAACGCAACGCAACGGAACGCGGGAGATGGGCAGAAGCAAGGAGGAGGATGACATGTGCTGCGAGCCCTCTCGTTTGGCGCTCTGCTAAACGAGGCTTCTGCGAGCGGCAGACGGGTGACCGCGGCCACATTAACCAGGCTGCATCTGTCTCCGGCTCGCCACATGGAAGAGTACCCATTACAATGACAATCACCACCGGGGGTGAACCAGGGGGTCAGGGAGAGGGGGGTTCACTTACAAGAGAAGCCTCAGGCACAAGCGCCCCAAGCCGCTGAGTGAGATGAGCAAACATCCTAGGTGGCCAACGTGGGACAGGTACAAGTGGTTAGTCTGTCTGTACATGCATGGATGTCTATCCCATCCTCCTCTCTGTGCCACCACCCTCCTGAACACCTCTCTCTGCCAAAAATGGCACTCCCAGTGCACAAGTGTCAGCAGCATCAAGCAGTCAGCACGCACGCTCCGATATTATTTTCCGATCCTCATGCCATCCGCATCCATGCGAGCGTTTCGACCGACGCCGACGGGGCAACATCTCCCCTTGTTCGTTGCGTTGATCGATACATCCCGGCAATTGAACCCGTCCCTTCTGCGCTGGACCTACGTCTGCACGCAGCTATTCATTCTCCATACCGCGCTCGCGCGAGAGCTGCTTCGTTGTTGGCCACACACATGTCCATCGCATCCGCGCGCGCGCGCGCGTGCTGCGAGACTCGCCATGCTGCAAGAGACCACCGTGCCAGCCGCGGGCTCATTTAAGCAGATCAGTGGCGAGTAGTAGTATGCCTGCTTTGTTCGGTATAGTACCTAAATACCTCCTCAATTATATAATCGTCCCAAAATACATGCTACTACGCCCGTGCGCCTACTACTATGATTCCTCGGTCGCGTACGAGTACCTGTAGTAAGGTTTTGGTCATCGCGTTTACAAAGTGCCTCTCTACTACACGCGAGAGTATACAGAGTATATCCATGAAGGACGTAGACAGCGCAACACCAAGGCGCTCGTACGCGCCGAGCGAGGTCCAATAGTTGACAGCGACAGCCACTTGCTTTGTCATGTTAGTTAGACAGTTAGGAAACGGGCCACTCGGTCCCACCAGCGAAAGAGAACCGCGCCGGGCACGGTGGTCTCTTGAAGGATGGACATCATTCGCATGTGCGGTCCCGATCTCGCACCAGTCCTCGGTTTCTCATCCTCTCCACCACTCCGCTGCCGCGCTGACATGCGTCGGGCGTCGGCGATCCGTCCATCCGGCTGCCATCTATCTCGTCAAAGCATAGACAATAAAGTTCAAAGCACGGATAGCCATTCGTTTTGACGTGTGACAGGAAACGGTTCGCTCGCTTCCGGGACTCTATTTTCAAGGGGTCGGCGGGTGGGGGAAGGCGAATGGCGAGCCCACAGCCATGGCCCGCCCCTCACGTACACTGAACTCCAATCCCACGAGTGCTCATGCGTCCAACGCAGCATGTAAGTGGCAGCTGAAAAGGGTTGCGGCAGACATCGTGGGCCTCGCCAAATAGGAAGAGCTCCGAGGAGCGCGAGGATCTCCAACGCAGAGCTCATGGGAGAAGTGAAGGCAGCAAGCGGCAGGCAGGCATGGCACCAAGTCAACTCGACCCGACTTTCCGTGTACCGTTCGCAACGAATCACGCGGTGAGATACCTCCAAGAGGTGTTGAAAATCCGTTCGCTCGCGGACAGAAACAGACCGCTTGGGTCTTGCAGCTGCTGTGGCCAGGAGAGGCCCTAGGGACTGGGACGGCAGAAGGAAGGAGCGCGTGGCAGAGAGACTTTGGCGCAAGTGTCCATGGGGATCACAGCAGCTGCCGTTTTCTCGTTTTCCGACGAGAGCCTTCTCCCGTCGCCTGGGATGAGGAGAGCCTCGAGCCTGCCGAGCGGGGGGATTGGTAGGTTGGATGGTAAGTAGGGTAGACATCACGCATGCACGCACGTACATCTTCCCGGTCGACTCGAGGCTCTACCTAGGTACTCACTAGTTGCCTCTGCGACGCAGTGTGCCGCTCGTTCGATCCCATCTCCTGTCCCCCAATATCAATGTGCCCTTTAGGATTTCCCAGGATATGATACACTCGACTCACCATCACCGCAGCCAGACCCCACACAAAGACGCGGTGAACTCGAAGCCAAACCAGCGCATATCTGGCCACATCTGCCACACTGATTCTCCCGACCATTCCTTTTGCCCAAGACCAATAAAATGGTGAAATGGAATAGAGGCATATTCTTTCTCTCTGTCCTCTGCAAAACGCCGGTTGTGATGCAATCAGTGGCCGCACCCTCGACCACCTTGGGTAAGAAGCTCTTCTGTCCGTTGATCCCCTTCGTCTCTCTTCATCTTCATCTTCGGACGCTACCATCCGTCGCTTTCATCCCATTCACCTCTTCCTCGGTATGAAAGGATCCGTCTTCTTCCGCTTCGCCGGGACCATACGCGGCTTAGGCGGACCCGACGGAGCCGCCGCCGGTTCTGCGCCCGCGCTACCACCAGCAACAACACCAATTCCCGATGCACCCGTCCCGTTACTCGCGAGCCTCGCGCTAGCCGGAGTACCGTGACGAGACGTTGAGGCTGAAGCAGGAAGGGAAGAGCCCTGCACACTGTTGCTGTTGCTGCGATCTTGCATCTTGATGTCACCGTCCGCGTCCGCGTCGTTTGCAAAGTCATCGGGAAGAGGCTCGTCGAAGAAGTTAGCCCAGGGGTCGTCGCCGTTCTCTTTCTTTGGTGCTTTGCCGTATTTCGACTCGTCGGGCTCGCTCTTGATTCTCGTTTCGATTTCTGGAGGCTCCTGTTTGATTGCCATTTTGGCGTCTACAAGCTCGGCTTTGATCTCCCGCTTGATGGAAGGATACTCCATCTTGGCGCCAGTGCCAATGCTAGCAGCGCCCGCAGGGCCAAGATAGCCCTCCTTGGGTGCCGGAAAGTTGGTGGAATGTTGCCTCAGCATGCCGGTCAGGTCACCCGTCGTATACCTGTCCCTCTTCTGCGAATCCTCAACCAGCTTGCGCCAAAACTCGCCTCGAATCAGACTCTGGGAGTTACCCAGCACCCAGAGCGAGCTCTTCGCACGGGTGAGGCCGACGTTCATGCGACGAATGTCCTGCAAGAAACCAATGCCACCGGCGGGACTGGCGCGGACGCAGCTGAAAATGATTACTTCGCTTTCGCGACCCTGGTACGCATCGGTCGTGTTGAACTCGACGTTTTCAAACACACCATTGCCGTATTTGCGCGAAAAACGGTCCTTGAGCTCACGGAGTTGACTCTTGTATGGCGTAATGATGCCGATCTTGCCCTTGAAATCGTATCCGTTGTCGTAGTCTGTCATGAGACGGTTGTAAAGCTGCATCGCGACTTCAATCTCAGCCACATTGATGAGCGAGTGACCCTTGGGGGCCGCCTGGTGTTGACCCTTGACATCGAAGAAACGGTAGGGAGCGAGCAGAGCACTCCTGTGCCAAGGTCGCACTCTTAAGCTTGCCATATCGGGGCCATCCAAAAGGCGTCCGTCGTAGAAGGTTTGACTGGGGAACCAGCTGATTTCCGGATGCATACGATACTGCGTGTCGAGAAGATGTACGTCATCAGGATGGTTCATCTGCATACGAACGAATAGCGATTGCTCATATTGGAAGCGCGCCGCTTCCTTGGAGAACACGGTGGGTGGCAGTTGTTTGGGGTCGCCGACGAGGATGGCCTTCTGGCATCCGTATTTGAGCGGTATCAATGCACTCATTTCAACACACTGGGCCGCCTCATCGACAACGACCGTCTCAAACTCTATGTTGAGGTTCTGGAACATGTCGTGGCCAGATCCACTCAGTGTAGCACAGATGACGTGGGCATCATCCAAGACCTTTTGCTGCGCTCGCTTCCGGTCGAGCTCATTCTGGCGGGACATGTTGCTCTCGTTGTCTTTGGCACTGTCGATTTGCGTGCCGAGCTGAGTTTTGGCGCGGCGCAGGGCGTCGAACTGGTCCTTGAGCTCCACTCCCTCCTGGCCCTTGACCTCGCCGGAGTCGAGCTTCGCGCGCGCCTCTCTAAGCTTTTCCGAAATCTTTTGATGCTCTGACATGAGATTGCTCGTTCGTTCGCGAGCATTGCTTGTTCTCTCGGGGTTGAGGTTGAGTGAGGCATTGACAAGCTCATCCAAGGTAACATCCTTCACGTTGGAATTCATGGCGTCGCTACGACCCAAACGAACAATCGAAATTTTCCTATGCTGGCCGCTTGTCGTCTTGACGCCCTCCTTGAAACGCATGACAAGTTCGTCGACAGCAGCGTTACTAGGTGCGCAAACAAGCAGCTTTTTTGGCGCAGATTGGTTCATTCGAGCCTGTAGTGGATCCATGCCAGGCTTGTGGATGACTGTAGCACTACCGGACTTTAAGCTGTCCGTCAGCAGTGCACCAACGATAGCAACGATAGTTTTGGTCTTTCCAGAACCAGGTGGACTGTGAAGAAATTAGCGAAAACTCTCCAGCAATCCCGCTTGTCCGACTTACCCTTGAATCAACGTAAAAGCGTCATTATCCACGGCGCTCCTGACTGCCTTGGCCTGCGCAACGTTGAGATTGTAATTCTCGACCAGCGGGTTCAACTGCTTCTCGTTGTATTTCAGCAGAGGACTAGGCTTGGCTTTGCAAATCTCGTCGCACAAGTCGTAGTACTGGAGACTGCTGAGCGCACCGTATTCTCTCTCGAGCGGGGTGATACTCTGGATCTTCACTCCAAACATGTTTGCATTGGGCACAAGGTGTTGGAGCAAAGGACCATGCATCATGCGGTACAAGACCTCTATGTGCGCCTTTTTGCGAGTGATGCGAGACACACGGGCAAGGGAGTGCGGAGCATCGCGAGCTGACGAAGAAGCTGGCTGCGTCGCTTTCGACAAAAGACAAATGTCTCCTTCCATAATGTTGACGTCCTTGTTCGCGGCGTGGTCTAAGGTTGTGCTGAGTTCGATGAATGCATCCACATTCGAACGATTGACCACTTTGACATTGTAGGGCTTGAAAGTTCCTTCCTCCCGGTCCTTGACGAATCCTTGCCACGCCTCAAGGGTGAGCAGGGGCATGAAAGTGTTCTGATACTCCGTAGGCGATACGAACTTGTTCGGCACCTTGCTGTAAATGTCTGAACGCGAATTTGGCGGAAAGTCGCCCTCGTGGAAGAAGTCCCACGCGAGGATAGTCTTATGCAAAGAAGACAGATCAGGCGCCAATCGTGCACGCATGTCCTTGAAAGATCGCACGACCTTTTTCTTCTTGACCGGACCTTGCGCAATCAGCGGGAGCTTCGCTTTTTGCTTGGGAGCCTTGACGGATGGGCCGAAAAGCTCGGCGTCTATTTCGTCTTCATCCGACTCCTCGCTCTCGCTGGAAGATACCATGACACCATCGCCCTTGATGCTGTGGTCTTTGCCTACAACGCCAATGCCCTTGGTGCCAGTACCAGCCTCGTTACCCAGCAGAGGGATGTTTCTCTTAGCACGGCGGACTGCTTCTGCATTGGCCTTTCGCATAGCCTCCTTTTCGAGCTCGCGCTTTCTCATGAACTCGCTCCTGTCCGGCTTGACTGGTTGGGGTGCCGGCACCTTCTTCCTTGGCTGGGCGGCAGTCTGTCGTTGCCTGGCAGCTTGTGCCGCCTTCCATGCCTGGGCAGCCTGCGTGCTTTCGGAAAGTATGCTCTGCAGGCCACCCTCCGAGTCCTCTGCCTCCGAGCCTAATGGCGTAGCAGACTTGGTAGGGCCGCTCTTTGCCCAAGTTGCCAAAGTTCCTTGCTTTGCCTTTGCTGAGGCCCGGTCTTCTTTCTTAAAGGAGACGCCCAAGTGAGCCTCGAGGGCTCTCTCAAGTTGCGCCTGCTGTTGTGGGGTGAGCTTCGTTCGGACAACACCATCAATGACCTCCTTGATGAAGAGGCCGGCATCCTTAGTGACGTCAATCTGCACTTGGCGCAACTGGCCAAGCATATTGCATGTTAAGGCCACGGCCTTGCTGATAAGGTACTCATCGCGAAGGCGCAAGAATTGGATCATGTGGTTCATGGTTATCTGCGGGAGCTTCAACAGCTTCCTAAGATTGTTCTGTACCGATTGCCCGTCACGATCTTGACCTTGATTCAGCGCAGCCCCGAAATGGACGTATTGATCGTAAAGCACGTCGACAAAATCCATGGTATCGCGGCAAAAGTTCATCATTTTTTCTTTCTCATAGCCCTTGAAACTCCAGCTTTCGGTGTTTTTGAAGATTGTGATGAGGATATTCCACATGGCAAACCAGACGCGCTCCGCGGCTTCTTTTTGCTGAGAGTCCAAGTCCTTGGTTCGAAGAAAGCCATCTCCTGGGCTACAGAGCGTATCGATTATGTCGGTACACAATTTGAGCGTGCTTGGCATTGGCGCAAAGACGTTCCTCTGAGATATTCTCCTCAGAGACGACTCGACAGCTTTCAGAGAGTTGTGAAAGAAGGCAGTGATGACATGAGACAGTGCATCCCTGCGGTCGCTTTTGGAGCTGACCACCTTGAGAATCTCTATGGCTGCCTGACGAGGCTCTGCTTCAGAAGAGAACAAGTGTACAATTATCGAACGTGCAGAGTCGCTTTCATCAAAGAGCTTGTCCAAGTCATTGGGGTTGAATTCCGAGACGCGCTCGAGGATGTTTGTGACAGCCTTTGATATGCTGTAAAAGGAATTGTTCCACCAATTCTTTCCCTTTGACGTTGGATTTCCAGCTTTGGTGAAGAAAATTTCCATGCCCACCAGTTGGCTGGCGCCCACGAGGGCCGCTGCGGACAGATCATTATCACCGGGCTTGACCGCAGTGGCAACTTGATCCCAGATTGAGGAAATCCCAGGCTTGAGGTCGTGATGGAGCTGCTCATCCTTGAGCAGAATTTCGCGATCCACGTCCAATGATAAACAGTCGAGAGACAAGGTGTATCGAATGACACCTGTGCCCAGCTCCACGAGCTGAGGCTGCGAGAGACTTGCAGAAACCCGGATGGTTGCCAGAATGTCTTCGATGTGCATCTTGATAAAGTCCATCATGTCCAAAACTGTTGCATGTCCGACGAAAGACGAACGAGTGTTGCCTTCATTCAATCTTTGCAAAGCCTGCAAGAGTACTTTCAGACCAAGCTCATAGCAGTACGTCCTTGACGCCTTGGAGTACTTGTCTTGCTGAAATCTTGTGAGAAGCTGATGCACCAGCGAGCGGCAGGCCGGCGTCTGATTGGAGGGCTTGATGGAGGCGAAAAAGGGCGTGACCCAGCCAAAAGTCTCGTCTAGGTGATGTCCTCCCGAGGCATCCTGCTTACCGGCACGGAGCAGGATCTGTTCCAAAGTGGGGTTGCTCAGAATTTGCTCGATTATTGTGACTGGTGAAATAGCACCCATGGCATCCCAAAAGTCGTCGGGGGACTTTTCTAGAAGCAGCTGCACGGTGGAAATCAGATCGTTGAAGCCAGAAAAGTTGAATTGGAGGTGCTCCAGTGTAAGCTTGCAAATGTCAATTTTGATGGCACGCAGAGAGTGCGTGATCAAGTCCTTGTCCAACTTGCTCACAATGATCCTGGCGCCGTGCCAGAATGCTGGGAGAAAGTTCGCATCCAAGCACGAAAGCTGAACACGCACCAGGGCGTCAAAGAGGGGCTCATGCACAACGGCTGCGAATTCCTGCTTTGTGGGAGGCCGTTTGAAGTTCTTCCATGATATGCTCGCCCAAAAGAAGCGTTCTTCAACGGAACTGAACAGGAAGCGCGTCATAGCAGTGGTATACACACCCAGTCTCAGGCGCTTTTTCGTCTGGACCATGGAGAAGTATTCATCGAAGTGTTCCCGCATGATCGTCTCGTTCTTTAGAATCGCGTCGCAGCTAAGCGATTCAAAGAGAGCAAGTTGACCCTCGGTCTTCAGCACACTAATACCACGGTTTTCCGGGGGAGTAGATCTCAGTACCAGAGCAGCCTTGTCCAGCTCAGAGGTGATACGGTCAACGTTGATGGAGTCAAATGTCTCCATAAAGTTCGCCACTTCTTCTTCGTCATACTCCTCGTTGAGTCTATGCCTCAACTCACTTCTTGAATTGTGGTATACTCTGATGCAAACATCGCAGACCGACATGTTTTCTTTGAGGCGGTCCCTTAGCCAATCTTGATACGGAGCAGCGTCGGGACCGTCGAATGCGAATATTGGCAAGCAATCTAGAACAAGGTTCCTCTTGTCTTGTGCTGCTTCAACCTTGGCGAGCCGCTTCGCCTTCTCATCTTCTGTCTCAGAGTCGAGAAAGAAATAGACATCCTCGTCAAAGTAGTAGCCGTCTGGGTCTTCGGGATTGCGCGGACAAAAAAGGTGTTCCTGCTCGGGAAGGTTTTGGAGGTCTCTGTGAAAATGGCCGAGTCAGTTGATTCTCAAATACATCATGCCGACCTTCGTCGCATTCCACGGCATCCGCGTACCTGAGCTTACCCACGAGCACCTCACCCATTGTGATTCTTCAAACCCAGTAGGGCTGAATTCTCCTGTCTCTGATTGCGAGATAGAGTCTTCAAAGGGCGTCGAAGACGGATTACCTCATCATCGCCCTGTTTACAGCTACATCCAAGGAGTGTTCGAGCAGCAGCAGCGAAGTTTAGAGAACGGACCCAGGCAGAGCAGGCGATTGCCGCAGAGAGCCAGACAGTCGAGAAGAAAGGGCGCCAACACTCTGAGTCGGCAAGGGGTAGACGCGTTGGTGAGGAGGGTGGTTCCTGGGTCAGCTGGGAAGGTTGCGGATTCAAGGTGAATGTCTTGCGGGAGTGCAAGCGGATGTCGCTGAAGCTGACAACGGTCGCCGAAGTTGAGCGAGAGAAGCTTGAGCAAGCGGATATTAGGAGTGCTTGCGGAGGGTATGATTTGCCGAAAATCAGCTTGCAAGCCCTCCGTGTGAAGGGTGTTTGCAATGGAGGTGCCAGGAGGTGCCCAAGATGCAAAGTGTATTTGCACCGCGACCGAGGCAACCTACCCTGCGAGCCCTATCGAAATGCGCGGCATCGCGGAGTTTCGCGTCGCGGGCGCGCCAAAGAAACTCCGATCAGGCGCTCGGGCCTCTTTCTCTCGTGAGCAGCCGGGTCTTGGGCACAATACTTTCGCACGACACAAGACGAGTATCAAGGTAAGGTCACTTAATCCTTCAGCCGAGGTACGAGAATCTGCTCAACTCACCCAGATTTGATCATTACCCACTTTTCAGACAACGGAAACATTACAAGATCCTCAAAGATTCGTTCGAATCACTCTAGGCAATCAACAAAGCCAAGTCATCGATTGATTTATCATTCGGAAGCCGGTCCTACTCGCTCGACTACACGCTTGCCCCGTTTCAAACCCGTTGGCAGCCGAAACATGTGACGGTCAAACAACAACAAAAAAAACCCCCCCTGGAGGAGCGCCGTGCTCCAAAGACAGTTTTTGTGCCATACGTCGTCTATGGTGGAAAGGAAGACCGTCACAGGACCCCAGGCACGCCAAGCGGTTTGACTGTAGGAAGCAGGGAAAGTATTAAAACCGCCGCGTGGGGCGCCCAAGAGACTGCAAAGAGACCGATCAGGACAAGATAGATGGACAACAGGGAGTGGTGCTGCTCCAAGCACTCAGAGTACAGGAATGAAACCTCAACTTTGATGGCGCGGCAAAACGCCAGCAATAGAAGGAGTCAACAGGATGAGGAAGACAAACAATATCAAAAAAGGCCCAAAAAAGAAAGCCCATCAAGACCTGGTATACGCTTGAACGCCGTGCTCTATATGGTATTTGTCTCCTGAGCCAGTCCCAGTGGAAAAGAAACAGCAGGCCCGTACGAGAGCCCACTCCAATCATACCCCGCTCTCCACCTCTCCCAAAAAAAAAAAAAAAAAAAAAAAAAAAAAAAAAAAAGTTTAAATAAAAAAAAAAAAAAAAAAATAAAAAAAAGAAAAAGATGGAAAAAAAAAAAAAAGGCAAA